>JAOVVI020005235.1:0-16718 GCA_028571085.2 Nepenthes alata
TCACATATATACATAATTAGACTATGGGCATCACAATGATACACATAGGGTCGGGTATCGGGACAAAATACCCGAAGGGAATCGGATGAAAATCAACAGAAATGGAAGAAAATCGGTATAGATGTACTTACCTCAACGTGCTCTACGTTTTCTCTAACTTGCTCGAAGCCGGATTCGGACTCCACGGCCTCGATCTCCCATCTTCTCTCTCTAAAACCGTGATCTCTCTCTCTCCTCAAACCCTAAAACCGTGCAAAATGAGAAGGAGAAAGCTCGCACATTTTTATACATCGGGCTGCCGCTCGAGCGGAGCTCGAGGGGCCAGTAGGCGCCCGTGTTTCGGGTAGCCAGCCGCTCGAGCGAAGCTCGGGCACACAGTGAGTGGGGTTGCTACTGGTTTTTGCGCTCGATAGGTGGCTCGAGCGCACATCGGGCGCCAGGCGGCTGCTTGTTGTACTCGGGTATTTTTCCAACTTACTTTTAACTATCAGTCTTTCCCTACATACTTAGCCTCTTAATGGTATTAATCATCTTAATCTCATCTAGTTATCACGTTTTCGGTTTTGGGTCCCCACAATTCCTAAGGCATCTCATTTTCTCTGATACCAATTGTGACGAAACGAATCCTAAACCTTATAGGATCCTCTGTTAGATAGATACAGAGTGGGATCCATCAATTTAAATCCTTTAAATTGTACAGAAATTTTGACAGAGTCTCCTCTATAACTAGATAGAAACCAGAAATACAACCTTTATATTTGCTAACATGTACAATACAAATCCGTATAAACATGCCTATCCAAGCACACAACTAACCAAATATCATAATTTACATCCTACAACACACATTTACAGGATCTCAAATGCCATCCATGGCTTTAGATCAATTATTGTATCTCCTACATCAGAACTCATATAAGAGATGCCATCTAGGACCTGTACAGAAACTAAAAAAATATATAGCAGAAGCATCTATAACCTTAACAAAAACTTACAAAAGTATAAATACAATTTTAACAGTTTGCAAAACAAACTGCAGTCATTTATACATAATTCCATCCATAAATCAAATATTTGCAATTAAAACAATTAGAATCTCCCAAAGCATTACTCCAAGGTAATCTTCAAGGCTTTATCGAGGCTCCAGAACCTTTCTGTGCTAAACTCTAGCTACATGTGATCCTCCAGTGTCTTCTCTATATCCTTATCTAGTGGAAAAAAACATTGAGCCAAAATCCAACAAGGTACTAAAATATGCAAGACATAATGCTCTCATGCAGAGAATAATATAGTAAGGCAGTTGCAGTTACTTACAAGGCATGAATGCGATAAAACAGGGATTATGGATGCATATTCAGGTCATAAAATGCAGATGAGTAGAAACATGTACGATAACCATGAAGAAAGCATAATTTCCATAGAAACATCTCTCAGAAAATATGAATCATGCTAGGACAGAAAAACACATTAATATAAGGTTCAAGGAACAGGAGAAGTTCATGGAAACAGGAGCAAAGCATGATTCTATTTAAACATGCAACAGTTTCATAAAGCAGTTCCAAATCTGAATTACTTTTATCAGAAAACTCTAGTTAAATATCCTAAGGACCCAAGTAGCATACTCTACTAGCTAAGGGGGAGGATAATCGGAGATAGATTGTGTCACTCCACACAATCCAGGGACAGGAATAGGAACAATAATAGAGACCGATTGTATTTACGGCACACAATGCAAGGCCAACAGAGGATTATTAGCCTCCAGGATCGGAGGATTAATAGCCTCCATAGGAACGCCCTGAGGAAGGGCAGACCGCATATAACTCCATGAACGTAGTTATCCCCGATTACTACCGTAATGTCCGAAGGCATGCCGGAGAACCTCACATGACCGTATATTAGTCCTGGGTCCTAATTAACAGTATCAGAAACATTTTCTTTCTATTTCTCAATGGATAATTCATCAAGCTTCAGAAACTAGTTAGGATTTCACAATCAATCCTTCAGAATGCTCCAGAAATCCACAAAAAACTTTACAGCAAACTTCCATGTAAATTTTCAATTACAAATCAGAACACGGACAGTATTCTATTACAAAATAACTTTTACATAATAAAAATTACGGATTTAAAGTACCAAATCCTCAATTTTCGAGCCAGGGTTTTGCAATAAGCTTTCGGAGATGAAACGAAGGCAAAACGAGAGCCATATCATGAAATCGGAGTTATCGGTCACAGTATATATATACAAGCATGAACTCTAGTCCAAAAATCACAAGAATCATGCATTATTCATGTCAAATATTGAAGAGCAAGAGATTTAGATCATAAATACAATATTTACAGTATTAAAACATGGTAAAAATGGTAAATAACGTCAAGAGTACACTTTCTGAGCTCGATCTACAATTACCGTGACTTGGATCAGGACTAAACGGCCGATTTCCCCTTTTCCTTTCTCTTCTCTCTCCTTCCTCTCCCTCCTTCGTTCACTGCTGCAAACTGAGCCCAAAAATCCCTAAATCCCCAATTAAAATGCGGGAGAAAAGAGATCACGTGACTGGGCCCGTGACCGGCGCTTGAGCAAGTAGGCAGCCAGTGTAATTTGGTGGGCACACTCGAGCGCCAACTGGGCGCTCTTCAAGCGCTCGTTCTGCCGAATCCGCTCGGGTGGTGCCTCGAGTACACTTCGAGCTGTGCATTCTATTTTTCCCACCCCATTTACACTCGAACACTACTCAGGCACAGGTCAGGCCCACATCGAGCCTGTAGCAAGCCTACGTCACGCTTTCACTATCTGGGACCCGTTTGGTCCCTTCCAACCCAATTCTTCGCATCCTTGGACCCTAATTTAGATTATATAACTTTAATAGGCCATGATTATCATAATTTAAAGCCCAAAATCTTAATTACAAATTTACGTTTCTCGGTTCACTGCTTTGATCCCCGATTTTACCGATTCTGGAACTTTGGGCTTTTCAATCCGATTCGTCCCGTTCCTTTTGACAACAATTCACTTATTTTAACTTAATTACCTTTCGATTACCATATTTTGGAAATCTAAAACCTCTCCACATATTAATCATATTTTGGAAATCGGGAACTTACAAGGCCTAACTTCCTCTTCCTACTACTGAACTCAATTTCCCATATTCTTAAACCTTAGCTTAATTTTTGGGGTCAGGATCTCACACTCTAAGCTTAACATTAACTTTTTGGACACTGATTAATTATAGTTTCTGAATCTTGTGATAATTCAAGGACTCATGAGGATATCAGTTTGGGGACATACCAATGAAAGAATAAGAATGTGAAGTGTTCTGCATTCAAGGTTTACTTGTAGTCTGAACTTAATGTCGAATCTTAACTAAGTTGATCAAAGAGATTTTTGGCAATAGGCTAAGTCAGAAATGGTGAAAAGAATTATATCTGACACGTTAGAGATATGAATCATGGATCAGGGAGTCCTCATGATTTTATTTTAAGATGATTAGGATGATCCACCCATCGTGATTCTAAATGATGTGTTTGGATTGAATTAGTTGACTCATTAATACACCGACAAGGTCTTAAAGTTGCTAAGTGTATAGGTATTGAATTGAGCGATGAATCTGAAGCCACATTGAACCCGTGGTAGCTATATAAATAGTAGTTTCTGATCTTGCTACGGTTTGAGGGTTTGTGGGAGTTGTTTCCTTTGTATGGAACCTTGAGATTTTGAAGTTGTTAATTGTTAAGGACATGAGATTTTGGGTAATGATCTGAAATCGTATTGAACCTATAGTGACTATTATAGTTAGACCTTCTTATTCTGTGGTGAATTGAGAATCTGTGAGAGTCATTCTCGTAATATGGATATCTTGAGGGCAATTTTAATCATGGTTCCCACATGATTTGGGTATTCAGAATTGAATATGTGCCTCATGGAAATGTCAAATTGAAGACATACCAACAAAGTAAAGAAGATGTAAGGTATCCCGCTTTTGAAGTTTAATTATGACTTGAAATTTATGTTAGGATTTTGACTAAGCTCGGTAAAGGAATTGTGATGCTAGGTTATGATAGTGACAGTAAACAAAAATTTAACAATTTGAAACTAAATGACTAATCAGAGTGGCGCAATAGAAGAGTGATGAACCTGTCTATATAGTAAGGTCTAAGGTGATGTTCATAGAAAATGCTCAGTCTTGAGGTATAGTATAAAATGAAATGAAGCATTTTGCTTGTATAATATTTGGAACTAAGTTAGAAAAGTGGCTAATGAAATAGATTTATCTTTGAACTTAGTAGATTTTGATCCTGATAAGACATATCAAATGACAAGGATCAGAACAATTTGGAGAATTAAGAATTTTCTAGGATAACCTCCTGAATTTGGAAATAATCTGGATATGTTAGGAAGGTTCCTTGATTGTGGAATTCAAGGTTCGTTAAATTTTGATGATAAAATTTTTATAAGTGGGGGAGAGTGTAAGATCTCGATCTAGAAACGTGATTATTATGGAATAATTATGTAGATAAAAATCATATTTGGGCTTAAATATAGAAAACATTTTGATACCGAAGCAAAATGGGGCGAAATGGGCCAAAACAAGTGGTGCGCTCGATGGGCGCTCGAGCACCAACGTTACCGCCTGATGACCGCCCAAGGTAAGGCGGGAACAAGGTAGAGCTATGAGGGTGGCGCTCGATGGGCACTCGAGTGCCAACCCAGGCGCCAATTTGCGAGTGGGGTCGCTCGAAGATCGCTTGAGTGATAGCTCTCGAGTTAGTCACATGACCTACCTTCCTTCATTTTAAAATGGGGAAATTTGGGGGATGGCTCAGTGGGGCTCAACAAAACACGAAGAGGAGAAGTAGGAAAGTGAGAAAAGGGAAGAGAGGAGGGGAAAATCCAACGATTTGATACGATCCGAGTAAGAATAACGGTAGATTGAGCACTTGCAAGTGTATTTCGGATGTTATATACCGTTTTTATAGTGTTTTAATATCTCAACTATTGTATTTCTACTCTATGCATGTTTACTGTAAATAACGCCTATTTCTCCTGATTAATCGGAGAAATTTCATGTTTACTTATATATACTACAATATCTAGCTTCGATTTCATGTAAATACATGTGTTTGGTATCCGTTTTATATCCGAAATATTTATCGAAATCCTAAGCACGAAAATGATGGGATTTAATATTTAAAATCCATAATTTCTAATATGTGACAGTTAACTCGTAAAAAACAATGTTCATGTTATGATTTCTAACTGAAAAATTCACACGGAATAGCGCTGTTAAGTTTCTGTGAATTTTTGGAGTATTCTGAAGAATTAATGGTGAAATCCTTACTAACTTCTAAAGCTTGGTGAGTTATAAGCTAGGAAACGAGAAGAAATTATTTTTGATTCTGTCAATTAGGACCCAGGACAGACATATGGTCATATGAGATTCTCTTGCATACCTTAGGACATTACAGTGGTAATCGGGGACAACTCCATCCAAGGAGTTATACATGGTCTGACCTTCCTCGGGGTGTTACTGGAACTGTCTCTAGAGGTCAGAAATCCTCCGCTGGCTTTGATTTGTGTACCCAGAAATACAATCGGTCCCTATACCGTTACTGATACTGGCCTTTGATTATATGGCAAAAACACAATCTATACCCAATTATTCACTCTCTCGGATAGTAGGGTACGCTAGTTGGGTCCCTAGGATATTAAACTAGAATTTTTGAAGAAACACGTAAGATTTGGAACTATTTTATGAATCTCGATGCATGTTTTAGTAGAAACATACTTTATTCTTATTTCCATAAACAGCTTTTGTTCTTCTGATCTGATATTAATGTGATTTTCTACCCTAACATATTTATATTAAAACCTGAAAGCATGATTTATGATTTTCAAGACATGTTTATAAGAAAACTGTGCTTTCCTCCTACTGGATGATCAGGCCTAGCTAGAGATTAGCAACGAAGGTTCTAGAATCTCGGTGAAGCTTCAAAGATTATCTTAAAGTATTTTGGGAAGTATAATAATTCTACATGTGCCATAGAGTTTTGTAAAGGAAATTATGTACAAATCATTGTACCATGTTCTGTAAACTGTTAGAACTGTAATTATGTTTTTACAGGTTATATCTTGGGCATAGTTGCTTCTGCTATACGTTTTCTGGTTTTTGCATAGGTCCTAGACGGCATCTCTTTTTTGAATTCTTGTATAGTAGATAGGGTGGTTGTTAAATTAAAGTTATGGATGACACTTGTGGTCCTGTGAATGCGTGTTGTAGGATGTGAATTATGATATTCGATTAGTTGCGTTCTTGTACTAGTCCTGTGATTTGTTGTGGTCATAAGTTTAAGGTTTGGATATTGAATATGCGATGTACATGTGTAAATAAATAGGTTGTATATTTTGATCTCTGTCTAGTTTTAGATAGAACTATGTAAAACTTTTTGTAGAATTTACTGATAAAAATTTATGGATTTTATTACGTATTTGTCTTACAGAGGGTCCTATAAGAATAAGGATGACATAGATATCTTGGGATTTGCTCTAATTATGGCTGTCGTGTCATCGGTGATGGAACGTATGCTATTCCATTAAGGACCTCCGTCAACATATACAAAACAAATGCACATAAATTTAGAACATTACATTCTTACAGAAAATCGGATAGAGTTTCCTCTAAAAGTGGTCAAAATCCGTGCAGATAACCTGTTAATTGACACTTGTACAAAGCATAATCAATATCCAAATCTCAACTTATGACCACAATACAAACACAGGACCACAATTGTCATCCATGGCTTTAATTCAACTATTGTATCTACTATACCAGAATCCATATGAGAGATACCTGCTATGACCTGTACAAAATCCAAAGAACAGAATAGCGAAAGTATATATATCCATAATATAAACCTACGAAAGCAAAAATATAGTTCCAACAGAATACAGAACATGCCACGACTATTAATACATAGTTTCATTCACAATTTAGGTATTTATATGTAAAACTATCAGATTTCCCAAAATCTTCAAGATGACTGCAATACTCCAAATCTTCCTCGCTAAGCTCTAATTATGCCTATTTGTCCGGTATTGTCTCTTTATCCTTATCTGGAGGTTAGGAAAATAAAACAGTGAGCCGAAACCCAATAAGGTACCAAAACATGCATGTGATGTGCTTTCGTGCAGAACATAATTGTAGAAGGTCATGAAAATTGCCAAAGAATAGAAACATGTCTAAAAACCATGAGAAAAGTATGATTCGATATGAACAGGTCTCAATAATCATAATTCATACTTTCATACAAAACATAAATACATTAAAACAGAAAACCATGGTAATATCAGAAGAACGGAGGGGTCCATGTAAACAGGAAGAAAGTGTAAATCAGTATAAACATGAATTAGAATTCATAAATCAATTTCAAATCTCACTTGTTCTTCAAAGTTCTAGTTTATGGACCTAACTAGTATACCCTTCAAGCCTAGGGGGCGAATAATCGAGGATAGATTATATTTCCTCTACACAATCCAAGGCCAGAAACAGTACAGTAATATCCCTTCTCGTGGGATATGTACTGGATTACCTCCTAAATGTAGGTCAATAACAATAACAGAATCTACCCTCTCGGTTAATGCCCTAAGGAAGGGTGAACCACAAATAACTCCAAGGACAGAGTTTTCCTCAATTACCACCATAACGTTCTAAGGCATGTCGGAGAACGTTACATGATCGTATATCAGTCCTAGGTCTTAGTAAACAAAACCAAAAATATTTTTCTTCTTATTTCTTAATTTATAACTTATCGTATATAAAAACATCGGTCAGAATTACATAGATAATCTTTCAGACTACTTCAGAAATTCATAGAAACTCAACAGTGCAGTTCCATGTAAATGTTTTAGATATAAATCATAACATGGATAATATTCTTTTACAAATCAACTTTCACATATCAAATTTTAGAATATTGAACACCCAATCCATTAATTTCGTACCTAGGGTTTCACGTAAATCTTCCGGACGTAAAACAGACACCAAATCATATTTATACATGAAATCGAAGCTATATATTGTATTACATACAGATAAACCTGAAATCTATCCGAATAATCAGAAGAAACATACTTTATTTATACTGAATATGGACAAACATGATTTTAGAGAATAAATACAAATTTAGAGATGCTGAAAAGCTATAAAATTGGTAAATAACGTCCGAAGTACACTTACCATAGCTCGATCTATCGTTATTTTTACCCGGATCGAATCGGGATTGTAGATTTCTCCTCTTTCCTTCTCTTTTCTTTCCCTCCTCCCTCTTCCTCTTCGTGCTAGCCATGGGTTCTGCTCTCTCTCTCTCCTAAAATCATCCCTAAATCTCTTTAAAAACAAAAGGAAAGAGGGCCACGTGAGGGACCCGTGACTAGCACTCGAGTGCAAGTCGAGCGGTCCTTGGGCGCTACATGTGCAAATGCGCACCTGGGTTGGAGCTCAAGGGTTGGTTGAGCGCCACCCGCGTAAGCCATCACCACTCCTACTCCACCTGAGGCGACCCTCAGGCGCCACATTCACATTTTTGCGCCTGAGTGGGCACTTGAGTGGTGACAGAGCGCCGTGCCTACTTTGCCTTTTTTTTTCGATACCCATTTTTTCCTTATTCTTAAGCATAATCATGATTATCATCAACATAATTACTCTCCAATTATCATATTTTGAGATCGGAATCTCACAACTCTCTCCCACTTAGAGAAATTTCGACCACAAAATTTAACGATCCTCGAATTTCATAATCAAGGAATCTTCCTAACGTTTCCAATTTATTTACAGATTAAGGTGGTTATCCTAGAAGACCTTAAACCTCCAAATTGTCCTGAATCTCATTATTTGACGTGTCCTATCAGGATCCAAATCCACTAAGTCCGGAGGCAAACCTATTTCATTAACTGCTCTTCCAACTTGGTTCCAAACCTTAAATGGATTACAAATCCCTCACTTCCATTTACGCTTGCCCCAAATTTTGAGCATTCCCTTTGAATATTAACTTAAATCTTAAAATGTGTATGTTCTCCACATTTTTGTTGTGCACTCTGATCAAATTATTTAACTCTAAATTGTCCAATTACGATTCACCACCTCACTAGTTCACCTTAGCACTCAAACTCTTTCATCAAGCTTGATTAAAATTTTGACATAAATCTCAAGTCATTATTAGACTTCAAAGGCATGATACTTTACATCCTCCTTATTTCGTCGGCATGTCCTCAAATCGACATTTTCATAAGATACATATTCTATTTCAAACACCCAATTTACGTGATAGCCATGATTAAAACTAATTTTCAAGATATTCAGATTACAAAAATAATTCTCATTGATCCTTGATTAACCACAAAGCTAGAAATTATAACTATAGCAGTCCCCATAGATTCGATACAGGTTCAGATCGCTACCCAAGATCTCAAGACTCTAACACTTAACAACCTCAAAATCTCAAAATTCGTATATTGAGCAAATTTTTGAATCTTGCTGGCACGCCAAGGAGCCAACCAGGTAGACCAAAGGACGTCCTTCATACTCATGATGAGTAGGTTATTCTGATACGAAACTACAAGGGCTTCCCATTTCAAATTTCATAACCGCCACTCTCCGAACACAGTTCAGCTTCTCAACTTAGGAATGCAACATCCTATTATCCTACGTAACTGAGCCTATTCATAATTTTATTTCTCATTTTCCTTCAAGGCACTAAAAGCATACCAAGTCTATAGGCCCTCAATATCCATTACCAGTATTGATGCCCATTTTCCTCTAAAATACCAAAATTCATCTATATCATTCTTAGACAAGCTTATCCATTTGTAACATCCCAAGGTCATTTTCCATCATAACATAATCATTTTGACCCTTAATTTATTAGATAAAACTATCTCCTAAAGCAATATACACAATTCTCATACAGAGACTTCTAATTGCTGATTCCGACTAATGGAAAGGTAACTCTAACTAGGAATTCCTCTCTCACTTGTCCCAAGGCATTGTTCCACAAGCGCTACAGTAAAACATAATCCTAGAATTTCCTTAACAGTATCAGAGTGCTTGGAATCTCCTAAGGTTACTTTTCCATCGCAACTTAACTATTTTAATCTTTAAGATTATTAGATCAGAGTTATCTCCGAGGTAGTTTGGCAAATTCTCAAATGGAAACTCCCAATATCAACTATTGATCATGACATCCATCTTCCTTGAATATATCGGGATCCACCTATCACAGCCTCTAACTTTTAGATTCGTAAGACTTTAATTTCTTTCAAGGGATTGTTCCTAAATCCTTAAGGCAAAGATTTTATCACAAATTTTCAATTACGGGTGAAGTAATTTCAAACCATAAACTTCTCCCCCACTTTTCTAGTGGGTAGTTATCTATTAATGCAGAATTAACTAAACTTTGACCTTCTTAAGAACATAACAGTCTACTATAATTTACCAGACTATCTGGATCAACTAGGACAAAACAATTAACAACTTTTCCTTAAATCCTTGAATCAACCTTTTTGTGTAACCCATTCTAATAATTACAGATCATTTTCCCGCTAAACGGTACTCGAACACTGTGATTGTCAAAGAATATTTATTGGATCACTTAACAAATTTGGCTAAACCTCAAGTACTGCCTAACGTTCTACTGACTCAAAATCGTTCCATCAAAATGCCACAGGCCCAACAGGGCATCCCCCAACTGATTTCACATTCCTTCCACAATAATTCGTTATCATCAAGACAATCTTACACCTACAGACTTAAAAAGATGCAGTCCCATTTTTTAATTAAACTCAACACCTATCCATAATTCGATCAACTTTTCCTATCATTAAGAATGCATAACCTAATTACTGGACATCATATTCACACAAATATCCTCGAGCTCCATTTCAATTTTCAAAAGGATCCCTATTACCCCAGAATCGACTATAGGTCATCAGTTCCACTTATTCGTCATACCGACCAAATAAATTAAATATTCTTTCTTCCAACAACACAATCGATTACTTTCTCAATTAGGAACTTGGTTATCAGCTGTCCATAATCTACAAAAGAACACATGGATACAAGTATTGAACAATTCTAGAAGTATCAAGGTGGTAGGGATGCATCATGCAAATTATGGAGAAATTTAGAGAATACACAACTCCCAAATCAATCAAAACGGATATCAAAATTCCATAAATAAGAAAATACCTCCATCCATTTTCAAGGGTGCTTCAATATCTTGAACTGTAGCTACAAGTGCTTTAGCCAGGTTAGTAGGTTTCCTTGTTCCTAGTCTCCTTGGCAAGGGATAATTTTTGACCAGGTGGCTCCGCTGACCACATTTGAAATAGGCCCCTATTGCTTTAAAACAAACCACTCCGAGATGCCATTTTTCACAATAATTACACTGCATCACTGACGTCTGAAAATCTGACATTGATTGAACTCCAATGTCACCTTTCTCTTTACCGGATACTTTCATCTTCTTAGTAAAGTCTGGGTGTCCCAAACTGAACTCCTTACTAAGATTCACCTGACTAGCCACCCTCTTACCCAAAGATGTCTGAGCCTCTAGTTCTTTCTCAAGTATTACAGCCCTATTTAGGACCCCAGCATAAGTTTAAAATTCCTAAGTCACTAACCGACTCCTAATCTCATCTTTTAACCATCACAGGAATTTCTTGGCTATCCTCAATTCAGCTCCTCTAGTTAAAGGTGCATAGCGAGATAATTCAACAAACCTCACACAATACTCCGCTACAATGAGGCTTCCTTGACTAAGCTGCATGAATGCTCTTTCCCTCAAGTCTTGAAGGCTAGAAGGAATATATTTTTCCAAGAAAGCTTCCTCAAACGTCTCCCAAGAAATTTCCTCATCAAGCAAACCCATCGCCATTTTCTTCATCATCCACAAATCATTAGCTTCTCCTTCTAATTTATAAGTTGTAAAAGTAACCTTTTTGCTATGGAACATTGAATGATTGCAAATATCTTCTTTAATTTTCGAATCCAATTCTCTAACCTCTCAAGATTTGTTTACCCCAAAAATTTAGGTACTTTTTTTGCCTTAAACCTCTCATACATCGTTGGGATCGGCATTAGTGTTGGAATCGGAGCCATATAGCGCTACTCCATCGATTCAACAACATTCATCATCCTTCCCAATAAATTCACATACTTAGATTCTCGATCATGGGAAGCACTAGCACCTCCACTAGTACTCTTTCTTCCTTCTTTCTCACTAGCCATACTATTTCCTATAACCACAGACAATCATGATATTAGTTGATTTTACCTAATTAGATTAGAAGAAGAGATTAAAAGATATCAAGGCTTATCAAATGAAATTCCTAAAGCCATCCCTTATGCATTTCATCTAATCCTAATATTCCTATCCTTATCATACCTTAGCCTTAGAATAAGTAAACCTGAACCTAGAATCCAAATCAATCAATCTCGACCTAAAACCATCGTTAATCAATTTAATCACTTCGCTTAATTACTAAATCTCGGTCTATTTCTAACCTAACTTAGGCTAGCAAGGATACCTAGGACATGATCATCCTATGTCTATACCTACTAATTTGGTTAGTCATAATCATTTCCTAAACTTCTAGATACGATTCAAATTATTCCTAAGGCATCTCATTTTCTCTGATACCAACTGTGGCAGAACGGATCTTATTCCATTAAGGACCTCTGTCAACATATACAAAACAAATGCCCATAAATTTAGAACATTCCATTCTTACAAAAAATCGGGCAAAGTTTCCTCTAAAAGAGGTCAAAATCCATACAAATAACCTATTAATTTACACCTGTACAAAGCATAATTGATATCCAAATCTCAACTTATGACCATAATACAAATACAGGACCATAAATGCCATCCATGGCTTTAATTTAACTATTTTATCTACAATACTAGAGTTCATACGAGAGACGCCTGCTAGGACCTATACAAAATCCAAAGAACAGAATAGCGGAAGCATCTATATCCATAATATAAACCTATGGAAGAATAAATACAGTTCCAACAGAATACAGAACATGCCACAACTATTAATACATAGTTTCCTTCACAATTTAGGCATTTACATGTAAAACTATTAGATTTTTCAAAATCTTCAAGATGATTGCAATACTCCAAATCTTCCTCGCTAAGCTCTATACTCCTGTTCATCCGGTATTGTCTCTTTATCCTTATCTGGAGGGTAGGAAAATGAAATAGTGAGTCAAAATCTAATAAAGTACCAAAACATGCACGTGATGTGCTTTCATGTAGAACATAATTGCAAAAGGTCATGGAAATTTCCAAAGAACAGAAATATTTACAAAAACCATGAGAAAAGTATGATTTGATATGAACAAGTCTCAATAATCATAATTCATGCTTTCAAGCAAAACAAAATACAATAAAACAGAAAACCATGGTAATATCAGAAGAATAGAGGTGTCCATGGAAATAGGAAGAAAGTGTAAATTAATACAAATATGAATCATAATTCATAAATAAGTTTCAAATCTCACTTGTTCTTCAAAGTTCTAGTTTTTGGACCCAACTAGTATACCCTTCAAGCCTCGGGGGTGAATAATCGAGAATAGATTGTGTTCCCTCAACACAATCCAAGGCCAAAAACAGTACAATAATATCCCTTCTCATGGGATCTGTACTGGATTACCTCCCGAAGGGAGGTCAGTAATAGTAACAGAATCTATCCTCTAGGTTAACGCCCTGATGAAGGACGGACCACGAATAACTACATGGATAAAGTTATCCCTGATTACCACAATAACACTCTAAGGCATGTCAGAGAACCTTACCTGACCGTATATCAGTCCTAGGTCCTACTAAACAAAATTAAAAATATTTTTTTTCTTATTTCTTAATTTATAACTTATTGTATATCAAAAAATTAGTCAGAATTACACAGATAATCTTTCAAACTACTTCAAAAATCCATAGAAACTCAATAGTGTAGTTTCATGTAAACTTTTCAAATATAAATCATAACATGGATAATATTCTTTTACAAATAAACTTTCACATATCAAAATTTAGAATATTAAACACCAAATCCGTCAATTTCGTACCTAGGGTTTCACGTAAATCTTTTGGATGTGAAACAGACACCAAATACATCTTTATACATAAAATCCAAGCTATATTTGCAGTACATACAAATAAACATGAAATCTGTCCGAATAATCAGGAGAAACATGCTTTATTTATACTGAACATGGAGAAACATGATTTTAGAGCATAAATACAAATTTAGAGATACTAAAAAGTTATAAAAATAGTAAATAAAGTCTGAAATACACTTGCTTGAGCTTGATCTACCATTATTTTTATCCGGATCGGATCGGGACAGTGGATTTCTCTTCTTTTCTTTCCCTCCTCCCTCTTCCTCTTCGTGCTAGCCATGAGTTCTACACTCTCTCTCCTAATATCATCCCCAAATTCCTTTAAAAAATAAAAGGAAAGCGGGCCACATGAGTGACCCGTTACTTGCGCTCGAGCACCAATCGAGCGATCCTCGGGTGCTACTTGCCCAAATCCACACCCAGGTTGGCACTCGAGCGGTGGCTGAGTGCAACCCTCGTAAGCCATCACCTCTCCTGCTCCACTTGAAGCGAACCTCAGGTGCCACATTCACATTTTTGCGCCTGAATGAGCGCTCGACCGGTGGTCGAGTGCCGTGCCTCCTTTTCCTATTTTTGTTTCTTTTTGCTTCGATACCCATTTTTTCCTTGTTCTTAAACCTAATCATGATTATCATCGACATAATTACTCTCCAATTATCATATTTTGGGATCGGGATCTCACATAATCTAAGTGTTTCGTATGGATTGTGTACTTTAGGGAAATGTCGATGTGATGACATACGAACAAAATAATAAGGATACAAAGTATATTGCTCTTGAGATTTGTTTACAATTTGAGGTTCATGCCAAAATCTTAACTAAAACCCGATCAGAGAATTTTGAGCGATAAGTTAAATTTGATATAGCGGCAAATTGTAATCGGACAATTTGTAATTAGATAAATAATCAGAGCAGCACAGCAAAATTGTGGCGAACCCACATACATTAAGGTTCAATATGAGGGTCAGAAGGAATAGTTCCTTTTGAGGTTTGGGGTAGGTTGAAGCAAGAATTTTCAGTCGTTTGAAGTTTTGAGCTAAGTCAAAAAGGTAGTTAATAAATTTAGGTTTTCCTCAAACATGGTAGTATTGTGTAAAATCTCCCATGTACCACAAATTATGGAAGTAAATACATGATCATGTTGAGTTGCTGTTAAGAGATTAAGAAATTGTCTCCTAATGAGATTTCAATCTAGGTTTCGAAGAGAACGAACCAGGTAATAATGACCAGAATAATTCAAATGCTTAATGTTTTCTCGGGTAACTGTTTAATAAAGGAAGTGACTAGGGAACTTTAGGAGAATTTAGAAGATTACCTTCGACAATAAAAATTCGGGGTTTATTAAATTTTGAGGATGAAATTTTTATAAGTGAGGGAGAGTGTAATGACCCGAGACTCCAAAACATGATAATTAGAAGGAAGTTGGGCTCTGTGGGTGTAATGGTTTCAAAAATATAATAAAAGATGAGTAATTAAGTTAAAATAGGTGAATTAAGTTCAAAGGGTACGAGAAGAATTGGATTGAAAAGCCTAAAGATCCAGAATAAGTAAATCGGGAATCAAAGTTGTAAACCGAGGAATGTTAATCTGTAAATAAGATTTTGAAATTTAAATTGTGATAATCATGACTTATTAAGGTTATATAATCGAAATTACAGTCCAAGGATGTGAAAAGTTGGGTTGGAAGGATCAAAATGGGTCCCAAATGGCGAAAAAATGAAGTAGGCTTGCTGCAGGCTCGACACAGGCTTGACCCGCGCCCGAGTAGCACTCGAGCATCACCTGGGCGCAAAAAATAGAAAACCTCACTCGAAGGGCACTCAAGGCATGATGTTGGCAAGGCAATGCCATTGATTACTGCCCGACCGGCGCTCGAGTGCCAGTCGGGGTTTTTTATATCGCGTGAGGGTTTCTTCCTTTGCATTTTTCAGCCATTTTTGGGTTTTACGGAGAGAGAGAGCGTGGGAACTAGAGAGAGAAGAAGAATATGGAGGCCCACAAGTCCAAATTCGTCAGAGAGCTAATTAAAAAGGTGATAGATTGGGATGAGGCAAGTGAATTCATACCCTCCTCTTTCATTTTCTTACACTTTTATTTTATTTTCTTTGGGTATCCTAATTCTGATACCCGATTAAATTTATATTTTATAATTCTCAAGACTTAAGCATGCTGTAACATCCCGAAATATTTTCTCTGATTAAATTGAGATTATTTATTATTTTTGGTAATTTTGGGTAATTTGGCGTAAGAAAAAATTAATTAAATATTATAAAAATTTTGGAGAATATTTGGATTTGATGGGCTGGGATCCGAAGTGCGCCCGCTCGGCCGCCCGAATATTGATTTTGGATTTTTGTGATGTAAGGAAAAATGGATATATATATATATATATAATAACGTGTGTGTGTGTGTGTATATATATAATAATGAAATAATAAAAGAAGGATAAACATGAAAATAGAAGCAGAACAAGATCGAAGCAAGGGATTTCGGGCCAGGGTTTTGGGGGAGAGAAAGAGAGAAAGAGGAGGAGAACGGC
>JAOVVI020005236.1:0-16717 GCA_028571085.2 Nepenthes alata
AGTTCCTATCGCACATCTCCATACCAATGATGTGCGGTACCTCTTCTTGTTGTGCATCTTCCTCCGTCACCATTCACGATTGGTGATGATAGAGGCAGTTAGGTTGATGTTTTGATTCACCAAGAGTGAGGACTGGATCTCCTTATGCCCCGAAGATCTTCACATCAGTGATGCCATATACGATTCCTTGAAGAACTTAAAGGATCGCTTCTTCTTTGTGCACGTTGATGACACATGGCTCTTGTCTTGGGATTGGGGCAAAGTATCTAGTGCTCTCATCGGGACGCCCAAGAAAGTGAAAGTGGCTGTTGTGGGGCCATTGTTGCGGCTAGTGAGGGACCATCTCTTTGAGTTTAGGAGAGATCACCTAGCCTCCAGGGAGGAAACTAAGAAATCTTGTTGGGGACCTCCTTCTTCGGTCTAGAAGGTCAGACCACCACCGTCGGCAGCCTCACAATTCAAGAGGAAAGCCAGCACTATTGCCATTGATGCGGTCAGTGCACTTCCCACTAATGATGCTCCAAGAAGTCCAAGACAAAAGAGGGCTACAATGATAGAGCCTTCATCATCTTCCACGGAGCCAAACTACATAACGACCGGATGACTCACTGGAGTCTGAGAGCGCTTCGAAGTAGAGGATGTTATGGAGGAGTACGAGGCCATGCTGTGCACTACTGTAAGTGTCATTATTGTTGCGTTACCACAGTCAGAGGACTTGGCAACGCAAGCCGTGTTGATGGAGTACCTACCCGGAGCCATCGGAATGGCGCTACCGACTGAGCTAGAGGAGCCATCCATGGAGCCGTCTTCCGCGTCTAATGAGTCAGCCATCGGAGAGCTTTTTGAGGCGATTGACATCAGTGCTAAGTTGGGAGAGGAGATTGATGCTGAGGCTTCAACGGAGCATGCTGAGAAGGTTGCCGCTCCTAGTCCTCCACCATCATGCCCAAGGTCGTTGAACAGACCAGTAAGGAGGCAACAAAAAAGTCTGGCTGGTAACTTTTCAAAGCTTCCCTTCTCTTCTTCCTCTGCTATTATTGCTTAACTTCTTTAATTTCTAGTAGGAGAACAAGATTCCATACGCGGTGAGCAAGGGATTGCATCAATGGGACTTGGTGGTCTTGGACCGAGAAGAAGAGATTACCTAGTTCAAGAAGGAGATGGACCTACTGAGGGCCCAATACCAAGGGGAGAAGGCCGCTCTCCAGTCAAAGTTGCCTAAACTGAAAGTGAAAACTACGAGACTAGAAGAGGAGGCTGCCTAGGTGGTGGGGCATACTGATGAACTACTAGGAAAGATAGCTTCGTTAGAGAACGAGCTATCTACTTGCATACATCCACATGAGGTTTCTTAGGCGTTGTGGGCACGGTTATGGGAAGGCATCAACATTAGTCATCGCATTGCCCAGCTGGTGGACCCCAATTTTTCCATTGGTGTCCTCGACATAGTGAGCCGTACTGCTAGGAAACATGAGAGCCTTGTGGACCAGTCCTGGAGTGAATAGGGGCCTCTCTCACGGCCTTCTAGGAGCACTGCTCCTTAGTAGATATTTTTTATCCTTCACTTTTTTATTTTTGGAAGTAATTGTAAATACAACTTTGTTATTAATAAAATAATCGTTTTACTGACATATTGCATTCCATGATGTTTCTTTCATTAGCTGTCCCTTTAGTTACTTGTTCTTTGCATTCACCGGCCTGCTTGGTGTACCTTGTACAAGTTGGTCGTCCGTCTCGCAACGTTGGAGACAAATGTTGTTATCTCAGGTGGACCTAAGTCCTATAGGAGATAACAAGGTGAATCATTATGTTGCACTAAGCTGGTTTTATACTCGAGCATGAATTGCTGCCCATGTTTGACTATGGGCGGCCAGCTTTTGGATGGAGCACTTTGCTCCTGAAGTGTTGACCATCATAGATTGACAACGCTATCTCTTGTTGGAGGAGGTCATCATGTGTGTCGTTCACGCCCCCTAAGGTTGGGAATTAGACCACGAACAGGCCACTTGGATAATCAAGGATTAATTTGACCGCTTATAGGTCGCCTGGATGACCAGGGTTTAATTTGACCGCGTACTGACCGTCTGGATGACCAAGGTTTAATTAAACCTCTTACGGGTTGCCTGGATGACCAGGGTTTAATTCGACTACTTAAGGTAGTCTGGATGACTATGGTTTAATTCGATTGCTTACGGGCCACTTTGATGACCAGGATTTAATTGTGAATGGGTGAAAACCCACCTGAGTTAGGGGTAGTCTAGGACGTTTATTTTGTATAACCTATAAGTAATCATTCACATGGAAAAGAAAAAGAAAGAAAAGAGATACAGGGCACAATGCAAATTGAAAAGAATTTTGTTTTATTAATTACAATATATGTTACAAGCATGCTCATGTCATACGGATAACCTACCTGGGTCTTCACTGGAAGAAACATTTTAGGTGGACCGCGTTCCACATCCATGGGACCAATTTTTTGTTCTAGGTTTGGGGTTTGTATAGTCCATTCTGCATAACTGCTGGGACTAGAAATGGGCCTTCCCAATTCAGGGAAAGCTTATTCTGGTTGGTGGTCTTACCTGTAGCCTCTATACTTCGCAAGACCAGGTCTCCAACTTTAAATTGCCGTATTTTCACTTTCTTGCTGTAATAATAGGCGACTCGTTGCTGGTAGGAAGCTATCCACATTTTTGTTGCATCACAGGCTTCCTCCAGTAGATTTAGGTGTTCCATGATCTTCTGGGAGTTGCTGAGTGGATCGAATGCTTCAACCCTGAGGCTTGGGAGCCCGATCTCAATCGAAATTACTGCTTCAGTCCCATAGTAGAGGCTAAAGGGTGTCTCATGAGTTATTTCCTTTGGAGTCATCTGGTATGACCATAGGACGGAGGGTAGCTCATCAACCTAGGAGCCCCCTGTGTCCTCCAGCTTGATCTTTAGACCATGGAGTAGCGTACGGTTGGTGACTTCATCCTATTTGTTTGCTCCGGGGTATGCCACTGAAGTGTGAACCAATATGATACCAAGACTGGTGCAATACTTGGTGAAGCACTTCCCTAAGAATTGGGGCATTTCAGATTCAGATGCGGGATCTCCTCTGCAGTAGAAAAGGTCTTTTCCAGTGAAGCACTCTAATCTTTTAATGCTTTTCAGAATAAGTGATGCTAGAATTAGAATGGCTATGCCCAAGGCGATGTTCACAAGGATTCTTGAAGAAAATAAGTTGCTACAAAGAAAGAAATCTCCTTTGAAATTCGAATCCAGATCGTAGCGCTGATCTTTCCCAAATGAATTTTGTCCACTTACATCTTTGGCCGCCTTTCGTGTGAAATCGCTATCCAATCTAGGTTAATCCATATCCACTCGAATCCCCCCTGTGTGATACCTTTTCACTTCAATCGGTGGAATGCTTCTTCCAGAAATGATATGAATTGGCTAAGAGAATCTCTAGATAGCATATACTTTCGAGCGGATATAAAAGAAAATGAATCTCTCTCCTAATGAAGAGAAAAGAAAACAAACATCCTAGTTCTAGCTTATGGGAGACTTTTTTTGCAGGTGATTCAATCTTATACTACTTGGTCTAACTTTGAAAGGGAGATTGGTCTTGCGTTGTCAGTCATGATAACCTTAGGAACGCCAAATCTGTTC
This sequence comes from Nepenthes alata, assembly GCA_028571085.2. NCBI lineage: Eukaryota > Viridiplantae > Streptophyta > Magnoliopsida > Caryophyllales > Nepenthaceae > Nepenthes > Nepenthes alata. The sequence goes on from JAOVVI020005236.1 coordinate 3,652, forward strand.
ACTATGCTTTGGTAGATGAATTCCAACGCATTGTGTTCAGTGATCTTGGCCAGCGAGGCGGTTTCAACCCATTTGGTGAAGTAGTCTATGTCCACAATGATGAACTTTCTTTGCCTAGTTGCAATGGGAAATGGGCCGAGAATATTGAGTCCCCATTGCGCGAAAGGTTAAAAAGCTTGCAGGGATCTTAGCTCCACAGGTGGCTAGTGGTGAAAATTGCCGTGGGACTGACAATTTTCACACTTCTTCACAAACTCCAGGGCATCCTTCTTCATCGTAGGCCGGTAATATCCCTAGCGCATGACTTTGAATACTAAGTTCTTGCCGCCAATGTGTGATCCACATATCCCGAGGTGGACTTCACTCAAGGCATAGTCGGCCTCCTCACGAGTAAGACACCAAAGGTACAGAGTCGAGTTTCCTCGGTGATAGAGTCGTCCGTCGACTACGGTGTACCAACTGACCTTCTTAATCCGGTTAGCTGCATTTGCATTCTCTGGTAGTGCTTCGTCCGCCAGATATCTCCAATAAGGTGTCATCAAGTTTTCAGAGTCGGGAGCTTGCATCGCTTCCTGTTCCTCTATACTGGGAGCGCTCAAGAATTCCCTCATATCCCTCAAGTACTGTTTTGGGTTTTTGGCTGCTGCTACTCTAACAAGCTGGTCGGCCTTCCAGTTCTCAATTCTGGGGATGTGGATCAGGTTTAGCATCTCAAATCTCCAGATTGCATCCTTCGCCTTGGCCAAGTATTTGGCTAAGAGAATGTTGCATGCCTCGAAGCACTCGTTAACAACTAGCGCTGAGTCGCTGAGACAGTTAGCCGTCTAGCTGAGCACTCTTTGGTTAGTCGTAATCCAGCTAATACGGTTTCGTATTCGGCAACGTTGTTGGTTGCCAAAAAATCACATTTAAGGGAGTACTTCACCTCAAACCCATCTGGGATCCTTAGAACCATTTCGTCATCACTACCTTAGTTCGTAGATGAACTGTCCACATTGAGGACCCATTCCGGCTGTGCTGGGTGGTGACCCGTGTCCTCAGTGGGTGCTCATCGATGATTAGAGTCGTAGTCTCGATGATGAATTCCGCCAGGGCCTACCCCTTGATGGATAGCTTGGGCTGGAATTCGATGTCGAACTCTCCCAACTCATGGCCCACTTAACCAGCCGTCCAAAATTGTTGGGTTTCTGGAAGATACCCTTTGGTGTTGGTCGATCATGACAACCACGCGATGTGCCTGGAAATATGGTCTCAACTTTTGGGCTGAGAAGACAAGTGCCAAAGATAACTTCTCAGCACGCGGATAGTTTGTCACTACCGGTCAACATCTTGCTCACATAGTAGACCGGCCACTGCCGTATGAGGGGGGAGCTAAGAGCCACCTCTAATACTGCCAAGTAGATGTACAACTCTTCCCCATCCCTGGTTAACGTTAACAACGGTGGACTGGCCAAGTACTGTTTCAACACATCGAAGGCTGCCTGGCACTCCGCAATCCTCTGGAACTGTTCCCTTTAATCCCACTCAAAGCCTTGAAGAAAGGCTGACACTTATCCCCCATCTTTGCCAAGAAGCGAGACAGTACTGCCAGTCGTCTAGTTGGCCTCTAAACATCTTTGATGCTCCGCAGTTGAGACTTGTCTGTGAGGGCCTTGATCTTCTCTGGGTTTGCTTCAATCCCTCGCTGAGAGACAATGAAACCAAGGAACATCCCTGAGGACACTCCGAAGATTCACTTTGAAGGATTTAACTTCATCCGGTACATACGGAGTACCTCGAAGGACTCAGCCAAATTGCAAATATGGTCGGCGGTAGTCTTGCTCTTGACAAGCATGTCTTCGACGTACACCTCTATATTACGGCCGATCTGCTTCTCGAATATCTTGTTCACAAACTTTTGATAGGTAGCCCAGCATTCTTTAGACCGAAAGGCATGACCCTATAGCGGTAGGTGCCTTGGTCAATCATGAACGAAATGTGATCCTCATCCTCTGGGCTCATCTAGATCTGATAGTAGCCCAAGTACACATCCATGAAGCTTAGCAGCTCGTGTTTAGAAGTCGAGTCCACCAATAAGTCAATCCTGGGTAAAGGGAAGCTATTTTTTAGACGGGCTTTATTAACGTCGGTGAAGTCAATGCACATTTGTCATTTCCTGTTACTTTTCGTCACCAGGACGACGTTGAAGAGCCAATCTGGATATTGGACTTCTCTGACGAAGCTGTTGTCTAGAAGCTTCTTTACCTCTTCCCGAATGGCCACGAGCTTCTCCACAAAGTAGTTCCTCCGCTTCCGTCTAATGGGCTTCCGGTCGGGATCGAAGCCCAACTTGTGGACCATTACTTTGATCAAAATTCCAAGCTTGTCAACAGGTGTCCACGCGAAGACATCAGTATTCTGTCTTAAGAACGCTATCAACTCATCGCGCAAGGGTCCGACGAGTGAGCCCCCAATCTTTACACACCTCTCCGGGTCCTCTAGAATCAATGAGACTTGGTTGGTTGCATCGTCGGGTTGCGCCTGCTGTAAGATTGCTTCGTCTCGATGGTCCAATTCTCCTGTAGGGCATCCGCTACTACTTATTAAATCTAGGACATGTTACATGTCCGCCTAGTTACTTGGTCACCCAAAACTTCACCGATACCGCATGTTGTTGAAAATTTTATTTTTAAATGCGGTATCAAGATGACGGCTTCGAACGCTGCTAGGCGCGATTGGCTTCGGATAGCATTGTACACGGAGGGCAGGTCAACGACCAAGAAAGTGAGTGTATGACTCACCATTCTAGGGTACATGCCAAGGGTAACCTCCAATTGTACCACTCCTTGGACGGCCACAGGCTAATTGTCTAGGCCGTATAGTAGCCCTTCGACAGGTTTTAGCTGATTCTTTTTTAATCCTAGTTTAAAGAAGGCATCGAGATGAAGTAAATCCTTGGAGCTTCCATTACCAATAAAAACTCGTTTCAATTGGTAGTCCACAATACCGTTTAAAATGAGTGCAGATACAACAAGGGGATCAGCGTGTAAAAACATTACATGATCCATATCATTATCACTAAAGCTAATGACATTCTCTTCTACTCTCTGCTTCTTCCGCCCAACTTGCTGCTCTTTGTGATCTACTTGGGTCTTTGTGATCTACTTGGGTCTTGACACGCCGGATCGTGATCATGTTGACTGCACCAGCCACGACCCAGTTTCGTGGTTAGGATGAATCTGGTCCTTCCCCGCCAAAGGTGTCGGAACTCAGCACAAGGTTACTGATGAACCTGGTGATGGCCCCTCCGAATGAGCTCGTCAATCTCCTACTGGAGCATCTTGCAATCCTCCATGGTGTGTCCCAGAGATCGATGGAAATCATAGTACTGAGCTATATTTCGTCCTTCAGTGTTCTTCAGTGGTTTTGGCCATTTGAGGAATGTTTCACCACAGATCTGCATGAGGACGTTGGCCCGTCTATCGTTGAGGGGAGTCGGGTTGATCGGCTTGTACTCCTTACGGTCCAGCACTCCGGTCCTGTGCTGCTTCTGACAGAAATTCTCACCGCCACCATTCTTCCTCTTTCTCTCAGCCAAGAAAGAGTGAGGCTGGTTGGTCCTCTCAGGACTATTCGCCTCGTTAGCCTCAACGACAGCTGCGTAGGCCCTGGTGATAGACTCTGCTTTTCGGAAAGTCTGCGGGTTCTTGTGGGCCAGATGCTTGAAGAAGTCTCCGTGCATCAAGGCAGAGATGAAACTTCTAGCCTTGGCTGCAAAGCGCTCCAAGAATTTCCTCGGGTTCTCTCCCTGTCTCTGCTTGATGTAGGAGAAATGCTACAACTGTTTCTCTTCCCGACGGCTGGTAGCATACTGAGTCAGAAAGAGGTTAGTGAGTCCACGAAAGCTCCGTATTGTGTTCAATGGGAGCTGATGGAACCAGATCCGAGCATCTCCCTTCAATGTGAGAGGGAAGCAGAAGCATATTGCCGAATCCTCAATGCCCTGAAAACTCAGATGGGTACGAAAGTGATCCATGGGATCAGTATTCCAATCATAAGAATCCAGTGCTAGAATTTTGAACTTGGCAAGCAATGGGCGGTTCAAGATCTCTGTAGTGAATGGAGACCTCTCCAGATCAGTAGTGTGCTCGTCGTCATCCTTGAACACGTGGTTCCAGATCTTCTCGACTTTTGCCTCCACTCAGGAGGCATTCCCAGATCTCTTGGAGTTGAGGTATGTCCTCAACTCCATACTTTCAGCAGTGCTGCATGTAGCTGGCTGGCTACTGCCATTGGTGGATCAGTCGTTCCAGGATGCTCCCTCCTGAGCTTGGGGTCGTGTCTCATCTCAGGTATATCACAAATTTCTCTACTGTAGACTCTCATCCGGAGTCATGTGGCCCAAGCGCCCCTCAAGCCTTGGATGACTCTTGGCGTTGGAGGCCTCCGGAGCATGAGAGTTGTCCAACCTTGTAGCCTTCTTGGCCGGTTTCTTCTTCCTTTTTCCTCCTCTCGTGGAGGCCGAAACAAGAGCTGAGGAGGGCGGAGACCCCAACATCTTTTTTGCCCTAGCGGGCGCAAAGTATCTAGAGCATTTTGTTCATATTACCCATATGTTCCGCCAGGTTTTGGAGAAATGGTGTGGGTGCTCCTCCGACTAGGTTACCAATAGAGTGGTCCTGATCAAGGGAGGCAACATCTCTAGCAAAAACGCTAGCTTGGGCTCTAGTGTTCACCATTTTGATTGAAAGGACTGAGTTGGAAAATGAGAGTGATTCTAAAGATGAAAGTGGTTGGCTTTTTGTTAGCTTCCCACAGACGGTGTCAATGATGCATCCTAGATTCAAACTTGAATAGATTCGAGTCAAGTAGTCTGTTGGGTTCTAATCTCCGTTCGCTGAGTGTTGGGTCTTTCACACCACAACTTCAAACAGGAGTTCCGGTGATATCGAGATTTGGTCCCACCAAAAATACTCCGACGCTCAAGTCAGAAATCTTCTTTCTGAAGACAAGAAGTTGACTGTAGTGGATGCAATATGAATGCCAATGAGTGTTCGTAAGTGGGAGTGCACTCGTAGGAAGAGTGGCTTCGTAGTTGCTCGTGAGGAGCAGTTTCTCTAAGTACTGAGTTTGCTGGAAACTAGTAGTAGAGAGAGTGAGCATATGATGCTCAAGAGAGTAGGAGAGCTTCTGTGAGCTTCGTAGGCTTGAGGGTGTTTTGTGGGCAACAGAAGACATTTCAAAGTGTGACTAAAAGCGTGCCTTTGAATGGAGCATCCATAACCTTTTATAGCCATGGACCTGGGCTACCTTCTTATGCAGAGGGGCTTCATGCCCGCACTTTGTTGGGGATTATTGCCTTTCCAGCATAGGCGTGAGCACCTTTCTGGCTATAATGGTCAAAAAAGCTGATCTCATTCCTTCTATGTTTTGTAACCGTTAAGGTTTCTAACATACTATTCATAGATTTTGGCGCCTTCCTCCCGGGATGCGCATTGATTCTGGAGATGACCGTCACAGTGAAGATTACGTTCTTTGAAGATGTGAAAAATTAGGGCAGATGATCATTATGGCTTGAGGATGGACTTGTGGACCAATCTAGGCTTGGGTAGTGTGCGTCCTGGTCCTCAGTCGGTCTACTGATCGCTGTTCCGGTCAACAGAAGCGTTGATCTTCCTGGGCTCAAATGGGCAGTCCTGATCTTGGGCCTCTACTGGCTCACTAGCTTTTCGTCCAGTCAACGACAACATTAACTATCCAGGCAAAAATGGACCGGTGAGGATTTGGGTCATTTCCTACTTCGTCGGCCAGCCCGTTACTGGCATCCCCATCAGATAATTATACTAGTTTTTTATTAGATGATTTAATATTTATAAAATGATCTTGTGGGACCATCTTGGCCACTATCAAACTGTATTATTAAATACTATTCAATAAAAAAATAACTTTATAAAAAAATGTCGTAAAATATCTATGAAGATTTGAGACCATAATAAAATTAAAAGAACTAAGTTTTAAACATCATAGAATATTGATATTAAATCTGATGGGTCCAACAGGAATATGGGCCGGAACCAGCGAAGCCCAACCACTAGCAGACAGGCCGAACCAACAGCAGGGCGAAGCCAGGCAGCGGTGACCGAGGGAAATCAAGGTAAAGCCCGTTAGGCACCACTGACGTTTTCCCAACCAGCTTGGCCTGCGCCATTGCCGAAGCGGCTACAAACTCGTAGTGCAGGAGGCGTCGGCTCAAGGAATGCGAGATAACAGAAATGAGATCAACACTGGCAAGTCGCAGCACATGTCGTCCTGGCAGTCGCTCGACCAATCCAAGCAATGTCAAACAGGCCAGTGTCGACCATGCTCAACGACGTTCCCTACACCACAAGGCGACAACTGATATCGCTGGCAACTATCAGCGCTTAGCAGCCGGTGAATCCCGGCACGCCACCTGTCAAAGATTTGCATACCCAAAAGCCTCCTTTACATAGCCTACAATTGTCTTCTCCCTCAGCAGAGAGGAGGATCCGGATCTCTCGATGCCCCATTCAAGTTCCAAAAAGAATCTAATCGGTGCCTGGAGATCTAAAATCAATCCTAACACCTTGCACTCAAGAAAACAAGGAAAAAGAACCAACTCTGTTCCCTTAAACCATCACCCCAATACGGTGACAATAGTGAGCCACTCTTAACAGAGCAAAAAGGGGAGCACAAGCCTCCTCCAAACACCACATGCACACCCTGCATACATGCATCCCCCATCACGTTTACTTACACACCTGCATCATTTCGTCCCCTCGGAAAGATTTTTGATTTGAGCATCAGAATATTTAAGGTGGAAGAACATCCGCCGTCCTCTAACATCTTATTTGTAATTTGTGGTGCACATGACTCAGGTTGAAGATACATGGAGATTGAACCCGTTTGTGATCCACCCAAGTCGAGGAACCCAAAGGCTCCCTAATTCGTATGAGAACCTTGACCCAGGGATGCACCATTGGCGCCATCTATGGGATCGACTAAAAAAGTCCAACCATTTGTCACAACATGCACTCTCCTACTCAAGAGATGGTCAATACTAGAGCACAGGCTAGTGCACTAGCAAGGAACACTACAGCCCATGGAAACAACCCCTCTATGGGTAGTTGAGCAGGCAAGCAGCTCGAGCCAGACGTACGCAAGCTGACAGCTGACGTGTGAGACATGAAGCAGATGCTTCAAATGCTATGCGCATAGGCTAGCATGTAGTGAATGGGTCCCTCCCCTCTAGGACCCTAGGCTTCGACCTCTAAATCAAGCGGACATGGGGTGAGAGCTGCAGCAACAAGAATGACCAGGCCTGACAACGCTAGCTGGGCCTAAACAATAGCTCAAACCTCTCGAGCTGGGATGCACTGGAAGAAAGACAGGAGCAGCGGAACCCTCGCAAGCCCCACAACGATAGGAGGCCCACGTAGGAGGACCAGAGGAGAGGGCTCATGTAGTACGCGGCCGCCCTACGCGGACAACCATTGTGACCTGCATGACCCCCAAGGGAACTCCAAACTCTAAGACTTCGTCAACGTGAAAAGGAGCAGGACCTCCCATCGAATAGATGAGATGGTTGAAAAGATATGGCAGCACATGTTTAAAGGGGAGGCCGGGCGACAGACACTCGACTTGAGGAGGTCGTCGTTCGCCATGGATATCCGAACGCAGCCACTCTCCCTTAAATTCAAGATGCCAAGGTTGAACACGTACGATGGAAGCATGGATCCAATGGATAACCTAGACTACTTCCGGACACTATTGTCCTTCCACGGAGTAAGCAAGGTCGTCATGTGCCAGTACTTCCCCCTGACACTTAAAGGGGATGCCAGGTTCTAGTTTCATGCCTCCAACCCAACTCCATTCGATCCTTCAATGAGCTTACTGACTACTTCCTATACAAGTTTGCCTCCAATCGGAGGGAAGAGAAGCTGCCCTGGCATCTCGTTTGCCTCCGCCAAAAGCCAGAGGAAAGCCTGAAATAATTCCTCAACCACTTAACCGTAGAAGCACATCGAATACCCCAACTCTCTGACAAGATGAAGCTAAGCACCTTCATCGCTATGTTGGCAGCTGAGGAGTTCTTCAAGCACTTAGCACGCCAGCACCCCCAGACCTTCCGGGAAGCTGAGGCCATCGCTCGGACCTACATTGTGGCCGAGTAGGCCAATGAACCAAAGCATCCTGAGCATGTGGACTGGCAGCTAGAAGAGCTAACCACTAGGAAGAAGAGAAACGAAGATGGCGGCCGCTCATGGGATCCTTGCAAGCAACCGCAATCCGAGCCAAGTGTTCGAAGGGAGTTCAGGCCCCTAACCCTGACGCACCTGAATGACACTCCCTCAAATATTCTGATACAAATCCAGGACGGGAAGTTCCTAAAGTGGCCCAAAACCCTGAAGAACCCATAGGCCAGAGACCAGATGAAGTATTGCCATTTTCACTGGTCTCTGGGGCATACCATGGAAGAATTCCAGACCTTGCAGAAGGAAATTGAAGACCTGGTCCGCCGGGGGCACCTCACATGGTTCCTGAGAAGCTTGAGGCAGACACCCCGAGGTCGTCAACAATGAAGTTTGAGAGCCACCGAGGAACCATGTCACTGCCGATGTCATCAGCATGATCTCAAGTAGGCCGGCCAGAAGTAGCGACCAGGATCAGCCCGAAGCCACGTCCAATAGCAAGAAAGCGAGGGTAGAGGTTAGGACTCATATCATTAGTTTTAGTAACGATGACATGACACATATAACCTCCCCTCATTCACAACCTCCTGTTATAACAACCCTCATTTCAGATGTTACACTCGACTACCAATTGAAACGAGTTTTCATTGATAACTGAAGCTCTCAAAATTTGCTATATCTCCATATATTTTTACTTGGACAAAAAAAGAGCCGAATGTGAGCAGCCGAGGGCCCTTTGTACGACCTAGACAATGAACCAATGCCCGTGTAGGGAGAGATCCAATTAGTGGTCATGATGGGGACTTACCCGCACATAGTTATGCAAATGCTTTCATTCCTCATTGGCAACGTTTCGTCGGTCTACAACACCATTATGGGCCAACCATTCCTAACCACCTTTGGGGTCATAACGTCGATCCCTCACCTGAAGATGAAGTTCCATACTCCATACAGGATAGGGGAGGCATTGGGTGACCAGATGGTGGGACGAACGTGCTACCTATCCAAGGTTGCTCCCGCCACACCTAACCAGCCAGTGGAGGATCTAGACTTCCACAATAAAGCAACGCTGTAACAGGCCCAGTTCAGCGAGGCGACGGAGCTGGTCCCCCTTGACCCCAACGAACTTGAGAAGTGCGTGCACATCAGTAGCTCCCTTTTAACGCCGGTTCGAAACCAACTCGTGGACTTTCTCAAGTAGAACTCCGATGTCTTTGCATGGATTCATGTCGACATGCTCGAGATACCAATCGAAGTAATGGTCCACAAATTGGGTCTCGATCTTGGTCACAAACCTGTCAGGCAGAAGAGCAGGAACCACTCAGTCAAAAAGCTGATAGCAATAAGGGAGGAAGTGAAGAAACTCCTCGACGCGGGGTTCATAAGAGAAGTCCAATACCTGGATTGGCTATCAAATGTCATCCTCATAAAAAACAACGGCAAGTGGCGGATGTGCATCAATTTTACCGACGTGATCAAAACCTGCTCAAAGGACATCATTCCGCTTCCACGGATCGACCACCTGGTGGACTCCACGTCTGGGGACAAACTCCTGAGCTTCATGGACACCTACTCAAGCAACAACCAAATAAAGATAAGCACAGACGACAAGGAGCACACATCATTCATGACCGATCAGGGAATCTACTGTTACATGGTCATACCCTTCGGACTAAAGAATGCTTGCGTAACCTACCAGCAGCTAGTAAATAAGATGTTCGAAGCCTAGATCAAGAGGAACGTGGAGGTGTACATAGATGATATGCTCATCAAAAGCAAAGTCACCGACGATCACATCTGCGATCTGATAGAAACCTTCAAAGTGCTTCGAACCCACAGGATGAAGCTCAACCCGGCCAAGTACATGTTCGGGGTGACCTCCAGAAAGTTCATGGGCTTCATAGTATCCCAGCGCGGTATCGAAATAAACTCGGAGAAAATCAAGGACATCCTTGACATGAACCCTCCGTGGACCGTAAAGGAAGTCCCTAAATTCATAGGGAGACTCGCTACCTTCTCATGATTTCTAGCCAAGTCCGCAAAGAAGTACTTACCGTTCCTCAGGGCCCTTAAAGGAACAAAAGCAACCGGATTCTGGTGGACGGATGAGTGTGAGGTTGCGTTCCAGGAGCTGAAACAGTACCTCACCAACACTCCATTCCTAGCCTCCCCTTCGGAGGGCGAGGACCTATATCTTTACCTAGCGGTGTCAAACATGACCCTAAGCTCGGTTCTTATGCGGTAATAGGGGATCGTGCAATGACCCGTATAGTATGTAAGCAAAGTACTGATAAACATAGATTCCCACTATCTACACGCTGAAAGAATCACCCAGGCCCTCATCTATTTCGCCCAAAAGCTGCGGCGATACTTCAAAGTGCACCGATTGTCATGTTGACCAACCAACCTCTGAAGGCAATCCTGCAAGAACCAGAGATGTCAAAGCAGGTGGGTCATAGAGTTGGGCGAGTTCGATGTGGAATTCTAGCCAAAGCTGGCCCTAAAGAGCTTGGCCCTCGTGAACTTCGTGGTCGAAACAACGACCTCTACTCTTGACGCCCCAGACTAAGTCGAAGGAGCAAGCTCCGCAAGCATCCATGTGTGGACCCTTCACGTCGACGAATTGTCCACGTAGGCAAGCAGCAGGGTCCGAATCATACTCAAAACCCCTGATGGATTGAAGGTCAAATACTCTCTAACACACGGGTTCAAGCCACCAACAATGTGGCAGAATATGAGGCCCTCCTTGTAGGGCTCAGATTGGCCAGGGAATGCTCAACAAAGGAGTTGGTCATGTACAGCAACTCAAAGCTAATGGCCAATCAGATTCAGGGAATCTATGAGGAATTAAGCCCTCAGCTCACTAAATACTTGACGAAGGTGAAGGCCCAGGCCCAGACGTTTGAGAAGTTTGAGATTGTGCACATCCCAGGGACGAAGAATTGGAAAGCCGACCAGTTGGCAAAAGACACGGCGACTAGGTCTCCGAAGTAATATGCCAGGAGCATGTGAGAAATCCTAGCCGCACCTAGTATTAACGACCCATGGTGCAAGAAGCTGTAGGTAGCGGAGGGCAACAGCTAGATAACCCTGTACTGGAAATACCTGAAGGACGGAATGCTATTGAAAGACCCTGAGGAGGCCAGGTGAATAAAGAAGACAACTGGCTGGTATGCAATCATCGATGAAAGATTGTATAGACAGGGATACTCAACCCCTGACCTAAGATGCATCTCACCTAAAGAAGTCGAATACGCGCTGAGAGTAGTCCACCTCGATGTATGTGGCTCGCACATCGGAAGGAAGAACATCACATTCAAAATCATGCGACAAGGTTTATTCTGGCCAACAATGAAGCAAGACGCCACGGACTTCATCAAAAGTTGTGAGAGCTGCCAAATCCATGGGTCCATGAACCACCAGCCACACACAGAGTTGAAGAGCCTACAAGCCCCGTGGCCATTCACACAATGGGGGCTCGATATCCTTAAGACCATGCCATTGGCCTCTAGACAGAGGAAATTCCTTTTCATGGGTATCAACTTCTTCACCAAGTGGGTCAAAGCAACCCCCCTTGCGCGCATAACCGAGTAGAATAGACAAAATTCATCTGTCAGAGTATTGTTTGTGGATTCGGGATTCCCAAGGTCATAGTCCCCGACAACGGAACCCAATTCACCGGTAAGGGATTTACCAAATACTGCACATGCTTGTGCCTCAAACTGGTCCACGCATCCGTGGCGTACCCTCAGGCTAAGGTCAAGTCGAAGTGACTAACCGGATGTTGCTGCATGGCTAAAGACTAAACTCGAAGACGTAGGGGCTCTTGGGCCGATGAGCTACCATCTATACTATGGTCATACCGAACGACCCCACGGGAGCTAACATGGGGCACACCCTTCAGTCTATGTTACGGGGTTAAAGCGGATGTCCCCGTCAAAGCAGAGCTGCCCAATCTTCGGATAAAATACTTTGACCCCGTAGCAACTCCCAGTAGCTCAGAGAGCACCTAAACCTGCTTCCGGAAGCCCGTGTCGCAGCGCTCCTGAGGACAATAGCCTACAAGCAGCGCATCGCTCAATACTACAATAAGAAGCTACAGGCTCGCCCGCTCGAGGTTGGGGATTTGGTCCATGAGGTATAGAGGCAACGGAAAAAACTACTCACATGGAAAAATTCTCCCCAAACTAGGCGGGTTCATTCCTTGTCTCAGCGATCCTCCGAAACAGGGCGTACAAACTATGCACCCAGGACGGCAAACTGGTCCCTCGGACCTGAAATGCCACCCATCTCAAAAAATGTCATCAATCATCTACAGACACGCCCAGGTAAGGTGTGCATACATGGTCCAAAGTGCTTGTACATGTATCATGTTTTCATTAATAAAATTGTTGTTTTCCTCTTCTTGTATGACTATTCATATGAATGCATGCTTGCTTGCCATTTCAAAAATAAAAAATGGCCTAGACTACCCCTAAGTCAGGAGGGCGCTTGTCCCCCTGTAAGAAAAACCTTGGCCCCATGCCGAGTGACCCACTAGTGGTTGAACTCCAAACGTTAACTCTATGCCAAAAGGCCCATAGCCGCCACAAAACCTTGGCCACGTATCAAGTGACCCATTAGCTATCGAGCTCTGATCTTTGGTTCCACACCAAAAGGGCCCTTAGCGGCCGCGACACCTTGGCCTCGTGCCAAGTGACCCACTAGCGGTCGAACTCCATGTGTAAACTCCACGCCGAAAGGCCCTTAGCGGCTGAGAAATAATGGCTCCATGTCAAGAATCTCGTACGCGATCGAACAAGCAGGCCAGGGGGCTCTGGAAGCTCCCAATGAAATGGCCATTGAAACCTTGGAAGGCCTAAGCGGAAAGTGTACAG
>JAOVVI020005237.1:0-16715 GCA_028571085.2 Nepenthes alata
ACAAGCAACCCATTTTATTAGCCTATCTTAGACACAGCAACCAACTATTGCATAAAATTAAAGGCCTTACTCATTATGAGTTTATGAATATTCATTTGGAGGACAAGTATAAACAATTGAATCAATGAAATGATAGATTCAGTCCTATTTGGGATGAGTGGGTGTTACTATTATGTGCGATTGATAGACATAATACATAAACACTTGATTAATTTGTAAATATATAGCTCTCGAAAAACAATTTTTCATAAGTTCAGTAATACCACTAATGTCTATAGTTGAAACAAAAAATACTACTTCAAACTGATAGACAAAATTGTTGACGAAATTGGAAAGGATAGAATTGTCAAGGTTGTCACAAACAACGAGAGAGTAATGAGAGAGGATGGGCAGCTCTTTATACAGAAGATAAGACATCTATACCGGACTAGTTGTGCAGTACATCTTCTAGACCTTATTCTTAATAAATTTAGGGAAAAAAGAATGATGAGGATGTGATAACCAAAGAGAAGAAAATTGCGAGCTACATCTAAGGCTCAACATGATTGATTGGTTACATGAAAATGTTTACTAATGGCCAAGAGTTGCTATATCCTGTTTCCATACGTTTTGCCACAAACTTTCCTGTCAATGAGTCTATTTATCTCCGTTGAGAGGGCTTGAGGAATACGTTGGAATCAAATGATTATAAATTCCCCAGATTTGAAGAAGCAAAAACAGGCCTGGCAAACAAAGTAAAGATCATATGAGGGAAGATTTTTGAAGAAGGTCCGGTGAAGTTATTAAAATGAAAAAACCTCTAATTAAAGTACTCAGATTGATTGATGACATTATCGGTATTGAGCCCCCCAATACTGATATTTCTCAATGCCACAATAATATAACGATACATTTTAATATAAGCCAATATAACCCTATTAACTTATAATTTTAAGAATATTTTCACTTCAATATATCCAATAATGATGCATATTATCTAATATATCCAATACAGATAAGATCGCAAACAATATCGATACTGATATTTTATCAATAGTTGACAATGATGAGAAACCAACAATATGGTTCATTTATAAAATCATAAACCAAGAAAATATAGCCAACAAGGAAGGTTATCGTTTTTATGCAAACCTTTAAAAGACGATTAACTAGATGCAAAACTCCCGGTTACATCATCATTTGCATGCAGTAGGTATGTAATGAGATTTAATTTGAAACTATTGACTATTCAATTATGTTTTCATATGCCATTAATGTCCTTAGTTCATACTTATTGATGTGTTAATTGTTAATATTGCTACTATTAGGTTTATTTAAATCTCTAATATCAATATGGTGGAAAGCTTTCCAAACATTTAGAGGTGATGAAGGGGTAAAAAAGGTTATCCAAATATTAGAACTCAGCCTGGATATTTAAATCAGAGCAATAAATCAAATATATCATATATGTAACTACTATCAATGTAATGTGTCCATTATACTATTGAGTATTGAGAATTAATAATTTCCTTAGTATTTTTTAGTTATTGATGTGTCATGAAAAATAAGATTCCTTTGAAACACAACTTACACAAATAATCATTTTGTCTACGAATCCACGTAACTAGAAATTTAGTTGGTAGTTTTGTCTAAAAATCTAAGCAATAAATCAGGTATATCATATATAACACTATCATGTAGCGTATCCATTATACTATTAAGTATTGAGTATTAACAATTTTCTCAGTAATTTTTAGTTGTCAATATTTCATGATAAACAAAATTATTTTGGAACATAACTTGCACAAAAAACCGTTTTGTCTATGAATCCAAGTAAAAAATTAGTTTGTTATTTTGCTGATCGATTATAATATTTTTATATTTAAAATTTGTTAATTTTAATATTGATTAATCGCTTAATGCAACAAAATGGTGGATTTATTATGAGAATTTTGCTCCCGAGCCACAAAAGATTGTTGTTCGGGTTCTAAGTCAAACCACTTCTTCCTCTAGATGTGAGAGATATTAGAGTTTTTTAGCCTAATACACACAAATACAATGAATAGATTAAAGTATCAAACGTTAAATAAATTAGTCTATGTCCAAAATAACTTACTACTAAAAACAAGAAATGCCAAACAGAAAACTCAAGCTGAACTAGAAGATCAATTTAATCCAACAATCTTGCATTATATATTTAATAAAAATAATCCCTTAGGTTCATGGTTAGAAGAGCAGGAGAGATCACTTCTTGACGGACAATACAACTCACAATTGATCACTATTAAATTTGAAGGAAAAGAAGGTGGTGATAGGATAGATGTTGTTGCAGGGCCCAAAGAAGGGCAACATGATGACAACTTTTCTTCCCCAGATGAACACAGCTTCAGCAGTGATGATATAGAAAATGGCGGTGGAGATTTGGTAATGGAGCTGATGTTCAAGGTCGTGATGGTGATGATGATAATAAGCCTGTATTGTTGATTACTAATCAACTAAGCGTCCTCTCTCCCCATTTATAGGAGATCGTTCTTGGACCGCCCTTTGAAAAGATGAGATGGATATTGAATCACCACAAGAATTGGCACAAACTTATTGAAGAATATGAAAAGATGCCTAAACAGCTAGAGGGTCATCATCCAAAGGGGTAATAGATAATTTTGGTGGTTTTGGAATTTTTAAATCTCCCTATGCAAGTGGTAGTTCAAATATACAAAAATATCCTCACACCAAACCCTAGGATTTCTCAACTAGCATATATGAGCAACCTCCTCTTCCCTATTAATAGTACGGGAAACAGTACTTAGGACAGACAAAATATTTGGAGCACCAAAAGCCCAAGCTCATTTTCCATCAAAACAACGGTCTAGCCAAGAGCATCCTGGGAACACTACCAATGATGAGTTTAGATTTGGTAGTATGTATAGATTTTTTTTCAATGACCAATGTTGATTCCAAGAAGGATATCCAAATTAATCATTCAATGATCAAAGCAATGAAGACGATGGATATACTGAAGGACAAAGATCAACACAGTGGGGATATCAAGGTGATTTGTGCAACTTCAAATTCTATTGATATGATTATATTTTACTCACTACTTATTGCTTGTTAGTATTAACTTGACTGAATATCAAATAATGTCCCAAATTGTCTTATTCTCTACAAAGTAGCTGTAAACTGTGCGGTTCAAGAATGAGTTTACTTATTTATTAACTTGGCTATAGTAATGCCAAAAATATAAGTATATCATTTGCTATTACTTTTTAAGTTATTAATAACTTGCATGCATGTCATTTGGTAGTAAATTGTTATTTATTCTCTTTATTTGATTTTATTTTATCATTTTAATATTTGTTCATGTATAATGTAATATTAAAATATTGATTCAATGAATAAAAATTATCTAAAACACTTATGTAAAATATGATTAAGGTGATTAAACTTTAGTACTTATCTTAATTTTTATATAGCTATGAAAAGAACTGTGTTCGATCACGTTGATATTAATAAGGCCACGACAATATTGATACCGACACCGATATTTTCGTTCATAAAGCTAGCACTTATTTCATATATAACCAATTCTATTACAGTGAAAATAAATCAGTTTTTAGTTACTACCTCTCCCACCAAGATGGCCCAAAACGGATCCTACATCCATGGGATCATGAGTAATAAATGCTGAGCTAGACAAATCTAAAGAACAAAATTGTCACTAACACAATAAATCCAAAGAACCAAGACAAATACGATAACATGTGCAAACCCCACAATGAGAACCGCAAGCCACAATAAACAACAGAACAACCACTGAGCATCTCCACGCACAAAGAACATAACAAATCTTACAAGAGCCACCAAACAACTAGTAACAAAACAGAAACAGATATACCCTCCACACTCGCTGCATGAAGAACAAATCCGACAACAGAAGACTCGCAAAACATACAGAAGACTAGAGGACCCTGTACAGCAAAGTAAAAGCACCAGCAACATCTCAATGCACAAAGAGCAAGGATTGTACTTGGGCACCACATCAGAAAGCAGAAAAGGCCACACAAAGAGTTGAAAAAGGCGGAAACTCACCAAAAATCTCAGAAAAATAACCAAGTTGGCCTTCAATTTCACGAAATAGAGAGAAAAAATAGCTCAACTTTGGAGAATGGATCATATGAAGCAGAAATTTGGATCTTTTGCGAACAACATAGATGGTCTGAATTTGGGAAGAATTGTGGATAAAAAGGAAAATTACTTTATGATTTTGATTTTAGGAGAGGAGGCACATCAACACGCTAAAAAAATTTCACAACGATAGCAGTAACGGCAGTGGCAATGGCGGTGGCTGCAGTGGCAATGGTTAGGAATGAACCCACTCTAATACCATGTTAAAACATTAAAAGAAGATATGCAACTTTGTGAAAACCCATATATATAAATATAGGATTATCTACAACCTAATAAAAAGACTTAAATACCTTTATTAATAAATATACTATCAACATATTCTATTCTAACAATAAGTATATTCTACCACTAATAATAAGATACCCTAACAACTATATTGTGCAATTAAGGACTATATAACATGGATTTTGTTGTTGGTGAGAGTAAATATGTAATTTGGTCTCACAATTATTCTACAATAATGAAGGGCTTGATAGGGTAAAAATACAATTTATCTTATAAGAGAGACTTGTTCAAAACTGTTGATGCAAAAAAAAATTGGATTAGGAATTTAGGAAATACATGTATTTGAGGGACCAAATTAGGCACATAATTTCCATGATCGTTTATCAACTATATAGCTTAAACACAGCAAAATCAGTTCAAGATTGATTCTGATGCTCTCCTCTAGGATGAGCCTTAATTGTGCAATCCATTTATCAATTAAAATTCATCTTTCTTCATATCAATATATTTTGATCTAGGAAACCACCATCTTCTATAAATTAAACCCACCACATCAACAAAATTATTATTATTGTGTATCCATGGAACCAAGAAGGTTTAATATGGATAACCTTCTTTGTTAAACTCTAAGCACTTTTTTTGTTTCTTTTATATCTAGGCATTCCTTTTTCGCTTTTCTTTCAATCAATGGGCCCTTTGTCTGGTCGCATTCCGCAATTTGCATTACTTTTATGCATAGGTGACATTGTCAAGGTCTACTGCTACTTCCATAATATATAAGTTCCCTATCAGATCCCCAAGTACCTCATCAACACTTGATATGATTTTGTCTATTGTACAGATATGAACATGTTAGCATACAGACCAAAAACATCTAGATTGTAAAAGTTTAAGCAAGGTTATCTATATTTAACTTTATTGGATCATCCACTTGCAGCTCAATTTGTGTTAACTAAGGAATGAAGAAAGTTAAAAAGGGTAACTTTGAATTCATAAAATTTTCAATATCCAGATGTTTTTGTCAGTATCGTTAAGGTACATAAATTGGATCAAGAGTTGATGGATAAATTGAAGAACACAGAAAAGTAGAACTCAACATGTGAACAGGAGTAAAGCAGATTCCATAGATTGGCTGTCTGGCAATCTGCTCCCAGAAAATGGTCCCTCAATCAAAGAGGCCAAAAAGAAACTAATAGATACGATAAAACCAAAAAAGAAAAAAAGCCATTAACTGGAACATAACAAAAGAAGAGATACATAATAAGCACATGTATTTTGGAATGGTGACACCATCAATGAAGATCAAGGCAAATTCAGCCTATATAGCAGGCTTCTATGTTAAGCCACAAACAGAGGTCAGTTTTAGTTGCAACATAGATAAAACAAAACAACATAGAAGTTTTGTCACAATAAGTTATTTACAAGATAGTGCAGAAATCATGGAAATGAATCATTCACTTGCTGCATACCTTGAATGCTGCATTATTCGTTCGAAATTCTATGCCATGGACATCACGCAGCCACACAGGGAAGCCCCTGCCAAACAAGTTGTATTTCTAAGAGTAGCCCAAAATGAGAGGAAGAAAGAGGCAAGCCACATGCACAAACTTTTCATGATGTTCTCCGAATAAAGGTTGCCTTAAGTAGAAGGTACCACTCCCATAGGACATGATCGCTATCATAATTTCTTTTATATGCAGGGACTATGAGCGCTTAACTTAACAATTAGCAAAAAAAAAACTGATAAATGTCTTAAATAATTAATATGCTACTCCGTAAGTTCCGAAAAGATAAAAAAAAATAACCACGGGAAATGGCACAATCATCCGTAATGAGTAAAGACTTAATGAAGTTATTATTCCTCTAAATAATAAATTCTCCCATGGGACCATTTAACCAACCAGAAAAAAACAACTGATGAAACTCATTCTCAAATTTTCCATGTTGACAGTAAAATCCTCTCCAAGCAAAAACACAATAATCCAGGAACCCACCTCAGGGAGTAAACGTCATTGGTACAAATTCCTCCTTGGGCTCTGAGCAGCTGAACTGTCAAGGAAACCAATTAGCTTATTCAAGCAATCAGTTTTCTGGTATAAACTCCGTTCAATGCGCCATAGCCTCCTATAATTATCATCATTGTCACCTATTAATCCATGAGGCACTAATACCATTATTTGGGGTCAGCTGTATGAATATTTTAAGCTTTCTATTCAATGGAAAAGGGGCATTTAACAGAAAGATTATCAAATCCTTCCATATCATGTCACTCAATCTTCTTTGCTCTCCCTCTAACCTCACCCAAGTCATTCTTCTTCACCCATGCATAAGATGGTCTACATGTCCAAACCATCTAATAAAATCTCCATCACTTCTCATCACTAAGTGATACTCCTAGATTATCGTGAACATATTCATTTCTTGTTTCATAAAGGCATTCCACTCATCTACATAACATTATCACTTCAGTTATGCATATTTTCTTGCACATAATATCTTTTAAACGCTCAAAAAATCTCATTCACATGGTATAGCTATCCACATAATATGGCCACTCTTGAGCTGTTCTATAATAAATGTGAACCGTTGTGATGTAATAAAGACCAAGATCATAAGGGTTTTATAATTTTTCAATTTACAATGAATAATTGTGATCCTATATTTTCAATACTTTTTATAAGTTAGAAAAAATTAGCCAATGCACAAGGTTCCTATATTGTGAAATTTGGAAAGTCAGATGTATTTTTATAAGCAATTTAGTGCAATATCCTTTCGATTAGAGATATTGAAATTTTATAAATTCCTTTGGGGACGATGTTTACCCATATTTTAGGACACAATTCTAATTTGATGAATATACAAGTGTACCTAGTCCCTATGTTCAAGTAGCTAGTAATAGATTATGAATTATTCATCTATTGTGATTGTCTTCCCCAAAAGAATGAGTTCTAGTACAACAATAAGGCTACTCCATTAGTAAAGGGTTCAAACAACAAATCTATATTACATGGGTAAGATTATGTACATCTAATCCTCCTCAAAGCCAACAATGTAGGACGTCTTATGCACTGGGTCATCCTATGATCATCTTCCCGTCTTGTCTCTCAGCTCTCTCCACTCTGATCTTGCCTCGCACACTTCTCAGTAATTTTCTTGCTCTTCCTCTTTATTTTACCTCTCTTTCTGTTCGCTATCCTACATCAACATGCCCAAGAAAAATTTTAAAACTACAAGTCCATAAGAAGTTCAATACAATACCCATGCACCAGAAATGAAATGTGAGAAACACAAGCTATTTTTTTGGCCACATGCAGAGGGTTGAACCACTGAAGTATACACCGTTAAGGAGGTAATGTGAAAAGGGATATCTTATTCTGCAAACTGCAGTATCAAAGTTGCCAGATCTATATTGGAGCCCACATATTACGATCTTAGGAAATGTTAATCAGCTAACAAATTGATCATACAACAAGTATAAGGTCATATAGATGCCTTAGATCATCCAATATTGATTAAGAGAAAGAGATTTGCACTTTACTTGAAGTTTGGGAAATTGAAACGAACCTAAACTGAATCCCTTATACTCCCGTCGGATAGCATATACTCCATGAAAATATGGCAAGAGTGGTACTCAATGATTTCCCAATCTTGAAGTAATGTCTGAGTCAAGTATCCGCCACTAACATCTGCGTAGCACTAGATATGGAAATACCCCAAGAAATTTTAGAAGGGGAGCTAATAGGAAAAATCACAAGCAATCCCTAGCACCTGTGAAGCCATAACTCCTAATTATGGAGGTGCATCCCACTAGTACTTTGAGGAATAACCCGGTTAATGGTCAAGCTTTGGGTGATGTGTTGCAATGGATGATCCTTGAAAGAATGCAACACAATGATGGTGCCATGAGAAATAGAAGAGCATTAAATATGACTTAATGACAAAAGTTTTATTTGAACCATATACCATGGTTAATGCCTTATTAAACATACCTCGAAACTACACATTTGTATCAACGAATTAGATAGCATTTTTATCTACATATAGAGGGATGTGCAAGGGAGTTTTGTATCGAAAAATGCACATCAGCTGAGTGTAACAAACAAAACAGCAGTTGTTTTCAGCCAAGTGCACTGTTTGACTGTTTCCATGTTTGGGTGGTTCGGATATTCACTAAAACAACCTAGAGTTCTTGATGAGAGAAGCATAATCATGTTTCTTCCATGACTTATACTCTTTTTGTTTATAGTGAAACAATCTTTGTCTTATGCTCATAAATGTAGCTCCCATTCTGAGAGTGTACCATGTAACACATTGTTTCGTGTGTGCTTGGATCCGTTCCTTGATTCCGCCGTTAATCACAACAACACCCATGTGTTGTTTGGTTAGTGTCACTACTTAGGCTTGACTGGTATACTGGTATACCTATTGGCAATTCCGAATATGTGCACATCAATACATAAAAAGCAAAATCGTCAAGCTTTACATGTGATGTGCTAAGTTAATCTTTGATGCGGAACTATCTGATAAAAAAAAACTCAACAATTCATAAAGCATTTCCAATAAAATTGATTCCAAGGGCCCTATTCAAGGATTAAACAGCTTGGAAAAGAAGCAAGAAAATAAAGAAAAATAACCTACATAAGAAACCAAATATCCTTTCCGAAACAATGACAACCTAATATCCTATCCTAAACAGTGACAATTCAAACGTAGAATATCCTTACAATATCCTATTAAAATAAATACAGAAAAATACTAAAAAGCTTTTGGATACGAAAACTCTAATACAATCCAAATCAGAATAATACATCCAAACTATTGGATTGAGCCCTAAAGTATGGGACTTTCAAATTACGGCCTTCCCCTGTCAATCTGCCACCTTCAACCACTGCCCAATTGTCTCTTGTTTAAGTAGCAAAGTGAGACATCAAGAAAATATTCTGTATACTGAGGGAAAACAAAATTATTTCATTTTTAATCCAGAAAAAAAGTGGCAGCTTTACAGATTAGGGGGGAAAAAAAGAGGGAAAAATTATCCAAATTTCATTGCTCAAAACATTCTGCAATAGATCCCAAAACAAGACAGGAAAGAAATAATACCCAAAATTCCATTCTGCACACACATATGGTCCAATCCGAAGATGGAGATAGAGTCCACTGGATCCCACTAGCTTTATAAATTTTACCACATCATATCTTCCTTCAAAGTTGTACTACAGTTATAAATAAAAGGAAGGTCATCATGAGCACAAATCCTGACCAAAACAACCATTCGTGGGCAAGGTCACCACAAGAGAGCAAAAAATACATACATACATATATGTACAGTATCAAACCTGTCCTCTTATTGGTTCATGTCCATTCCAAAATACATAAGTTTGGATGACATCAGCACCACCTTCCTTGCTCTTAGCAATCAGATCAGGCCACATCTGTCATCAAGTGAAAATGCAACACCGCAACTATAATGAGTGGATGGATGAACATAGAACAACAGAATCTGTAGAAAGAAGCTCCAGAAATGTCGGCCACAAATTGCAGGTCTAAATCAGTTGAAAGCTACCACAACATATTGACTTAATTAGTGACTTAAATGACCTCCTTATTACCCTTGGATAGCCATAATAATTCTTGTAGCAAAGATAGACTTGCAGACTGCATTTTGGGCTTTCAGCAGCTCATAACCAAAGGTAATTTGCTATTAAACAAGGACTAGCACATAATTGCATATCGTTTAAAAAATCGTATCAAATTGAAGCCTTGATACATGGTTATTGGCACCCTCCTGCCTCCAAAAAACACATCAGAGTTAGCATTACGGTAATTGAAATGATTAAGCCAATCTAATCGCTACACATTGCTGGGATAGAGCAAATCACCCTAGCTCTATTGGGATGACACAAAACCTAAATCAAATAAAATTGAACCTCAAAAGATAGATTATCTTGCAGGTCAAGAACAAAATGTTGACTCAGATATGCATCAAATCAATGGCATTAGCTTAAATGTCTTATCAAATGCGCCCAGCTGAAAATATATAGTTTTATTTTTTGGGGAGGAAGACAATTCATCACCTTCAGGAATCTTGGTCAAGAAAATGTAAATTTCCAATTTGTCAAGATGCACTTTTATAGAATATAGGCTGAGGGATGTTTTCCTTCATCTCAACCAGTTTGGCTTCATGTTTTAGAGCAGTTATTGTACATGTATGGATGTTTTTCCCTTTATCTGCCATTTACTGTATTAGCAGGCCGTGCTCCTTGCACGGCATGACACCAATTCTTCTTAATGATAAGGGGAAATGCAGGACGACTTTGTAATGCATAGAGAAAATGGACGCATGACACCAAGAAAGCAATGCTGGAAAGGTAACTCTTCAAAAACAAGAGGCAATATAGAAACCTTAACTTCTTGATATTGTTCCCATGGCATGTACACATGCTTTGATGACGGTTTACCAAAAATAAGGAAAAAAAAGAGCCCTCTCACTATGAAGTTGTTGCAAAAGCTAACAGATCTTAAGGTCCCATAAATATAAAAATCACAAAAATGCTCCTTATTAGAACAGTGTAGCTGTTCTGGCCAGGATAATTGGAAAAAAGCCATGTGAACTGCTCATATCACAACACAGTAGTAGTAGCGTAAAAGCCTTAAATCGGGGAATTCTTGATAAGCCTAATCCAGCTGCCACCAGTATTATGCATAAAAGGTAAAGCGTGCCAATTCTAGACAGTTCATACATTTTTCCACTACATCAGTTTTCGCATCAGTGAGAGTTTGCAGACATTAAAAAGAGCTAGTGTCTTCTGTCCGTGAGAGAAGAAGACTAAAGGATGAGATCCAATTTCTACAAGCTAATTGGTTACACTTAACAAGTAGGGTTGTCATATGCGCTGAATACATACTTTTGTAAATTGTCTGATGAGAGTAATGTTATATGTTGTAGTTGGTATTCTGGAATAATTTTTATTGTCAATGTATTGCCAAGGGTTGCCAATGAGCACAGAGGTTATATTGCACGTAGATGTGCCACACCAACAAAAGATACCCACATATACAGTTTAGTTCTACAAAGATATAGATTTAGGGTAGAAAATTATCTATATAGGAGCACAGAGGTTATATTGCACGTAGATGTGCCACACCAACAAAAGATACTTGCATATACAATTTAGTTCTACAAAGATATAGATTTAGGGTAGAGAATTATCTATATAGGTCTAAAAAGTTCTGAGAAGGCCTAGAGAATCATGGAAAGTGAGGAAAAATGGAGTTGTACCTTATTCTAGAGTGTCCTTAAATGTATGAGAGTAGTTGTTAAACATTTTGCGAATGAACATTTGTAGAAAATATTGTAGAAACCATCCATGGTGGAAGATGGGTAGAAATCCTAGCCATTGGTTGAGGAGGTGGTATTCATATATAAAGGGGTGACTTTCACTCATTTGCAGACAAGATAATAGTAATGAACCCGAGACTAGTTTAATCAAGAAAGAGTGGCCAAGTCTTGAGAGCTCTAAGCGGAACTTGTGGGTATAGCGTTAGAAAGATACCTCATATTCTTTGTATTCAAACTTCAACAATATGTGAGTTTCCTCCAAAAACCTTGTATCTCTACCCATTGGATGGGAACATTGGAAAAGGCTAACTTATAAAAACCTTATATCTCTACCCATTGGATGGGAACATTGGAAAAGGCTAACTTATCTACATCACATGGGGATGAATTAGGCAAGTTCTGCACCAATGAAATAAGAAAAGTATTGTCCCATGACAGTGTGCCAAAAAATTGCATAAGAGGTTGTGTGCCTTCGTTATCTCTCAAATACAATTATGCCACATGCTACACAAAGTTTGTATGACTGTTAAGAATGGAAGTTTACTGTTTTCTGACATAACAGGCTATACATTGTACATAAGACAGGCTATATAGTAGAGCTAGTCTTGGTAATCTGGTCAACTGCTTGGTTAGAAGTGCATGCAACAACTTATGTTAGCCGTGATAGGTCACACTTTCATCGTCTTCATCATGTGCTAGCACCATGCATGTGTCCATAAGTAATATATTACCAGAAAAACAGACAGAATGGGCCTATAGATTTCTAATATAGTTGCTTCAGCGCTTTACTTAATTTGTGTCAAACCCAATTGGAAGGGCATGATACTTTGACTGTTCAAAGCAATGACGATAATCTATAAATATAAAAAATTGACAGAGTAACCGAATTCTGCATATACAGTAGCAACATCCAATAATCGTAGCCAAATCTGGACAACATAGCTTCTCAAATAGTGGCTTATGTCATCCTTGACAAATAATAGAACAAATTACTTAACCAAGTCACTGTATTCCACTTAAGGATTCGATTAAAAGGGTATACATCTACATACATTACAGGCTGTGTTCTTCTTGTTCATCGTGTGTTTGTGCTGTGCAAGTTTCTGACTGGGGTATTAAAATAAGCACAGTAACTCAGTACCCTCTGAAACAGTGGATTCTATCATTCCAGGACAAAGTTAATGGACCCAATCACACCAGAAGCCAGATGTTGCATTTTGCTTATTGTGTGGTAGCCAAGAACACATTTCTTGAATATGTATGAACGTTGCATTTTGTTTATTGTGTGGTAGCCCAGCACACATTTCTCGAATATGTATGAAGGTAAGGGCTAAATGCCCTCTGCTTACTTATTTGACAAGATATTCAGAGAAGCCTGCTGAAAAACAGAAGCTCCGCAAAAAGACTCGGTAAATTCGGAAACTAGATGAAAGCTATTTGGTTTTATGAATTCAACCAGATGGGTTCCTAATAAAATGTCAGTTACCTATACAGTCTATTTATGGCCCTAAACAGCTGAACCACGTCTGTCTAGGCTAGCTGCAGCTTTTCCAATAAACGGTCTGTTGGAGAAACTGGTGTCAAGAAGCAACTTTATAGCTGGTGTACCAAGATCCTTGGAACCATATTTAGTTTGTCAACAAATATTTTAAGCCTGTTCAAAGCACGTCTAGCAGTAGCCACGCTTTTGCTTTAGGAGCAGAAAAGCTCCGCAGAAACCACGGCAAATCAGCCATGATTCGTCCACTAAATTGACCTACTTGGAATGATTCTATCATTTCGTGTCACAATTCCGGCTAGTCGTGACGTGATCAACCCTCTGGAGCTTCACACAATTCACAAGTTCATGTTTGGCAGTTGGTGGACTGAATGACTACCAATTGGCATCAATAACTAAAAAAAGCTACAAACAAATCACCAAATCCATAAAAGTGTGGCGTCAAAATTCATGGCAACAGCGAAAATCGGAGCACGATGAGATGCGTTGCGTAATAGTAAACATGGACAGTGAAGAGAGGCAGTTTCGAGAATAGAATAAAAAGGAATGGTTTGAATTGGGCACCTCGGGAGTTGCGCGAGGATAGTGAATCCCGGCGGAGATGAGGATTCGACGTTCACCGTCGATAATCAATGCTCTGTGATCGTAAGTCACATTGAATGGGCGGAAGAATTCGCCGGAGACGACATATAATTGCATCATCATCAGCGGTAGCCATTGAAATTGACCATGAAACCTCACCATATTTCTCGCTGAAATGAAAGTCCCTAAAGCGAGAAATAAGAACGGATGATTAGCAGATCAGACATCGATTGAATCAAGCTAATTATTTAGAAGACGGGTCTTTCTTTCTGGATAATAACGGTTACTTGCCCTAAACAATGGCACCAAACGATAAGAGAATACAAAACATCAATTAAAGAGACGGGGTTTGTAAGCGGAGTCCTAAGAGGCACCAGGCGTTAGGTGATGAATGGCAAGTTGATGCTTGACGGGCTAACCCCCGGTGACCATAATAAATATTTCAGTATCAATATAGATATGTATAGTAAATACATTAACATTTGATGGGTACACCCATAGTAGCTGGCCTAAAAAGGAGGAGCAGCTCAGATCCACAAAGGCCCATATGTGTCCGAATGGTCAACGCCAACCGTTATCCCAACGAAAAGCCAAGTAGACCGACGAAACTTAATAACAGGACGGACAATTGGCTCACGAAAACGGTCTCTATTGACCGAAAGCACCACAGTAGGCCGGCCTCATGAGGGCTAGGCCCAGTCTCGCCCACACTTTCGTCCACAACCAGCAACGATTTTCTCCCCTAATTTCACGCTCTCTCAAAAGACAATCTCCATTATAACGGTCACGAGCAAATTCAGCGCACGTCCCATGAGAAAAGCGTCAGATTCTCTCCCTATCTTCAGTAAACCCTAATAGTTACAAAACGTAAAAAAAAGCAATCTGCCAATGAGTCGTTACCGCCATTAAAGCTCCCACGCCATAAAATGAAGCTATCCTAACAGAGCGCAAAAATCAGGCCTTCTTATCCAAGGAAGGCCACCTGGCAGTACAGCTATAAAAGCCCATGGAGTTTGCACACCTAAGGGGCATTCAATCTCAGACAAAAACACTCTTAATACTCGCACACAACCGCCTTCATCATCAAGCTCTATCTCTCTCTACTGCAAAGCTCTCACGTTTTTAGTAAACGACTTGCTCTTCGTCACCACGTTCCCAGCGAACACGGTGTTAAGAGCTAGCGCTCCTCATGAGCCCACGAAAGCCTCTCTCAACGAGAGCAGCCCATCGTCCCAAGCACACTCCTAGCATTCTCATTCTATTCATTTCTTTTACCTTCTTGATTCGAAGGCTATTTACTAACTTGAGCGTCGGAATATTTTCGATGGATAATCTTCCGCCGTCACCTAACCGCTCGTTTGTTGTAGTGGTGTGCAAGATCCAAACTCAGTGGACGGAGCCAGATTTAGTCGATCGACTTGACCCGAGTCTATTCGAAGTTTGGATCCATAACGCATTATTGGCGTCATCTGTGGAAATGCTTAAAAACAGCCAGCCACTTTTCTCCAAAACGTTTCTCAGCTTCACTATCTAAGATAATGTCATCAGTTAAAATGGTGAACACAAGAGTATAAACTAGCGAACCTACCAGAGACGTAACCTCGCCCGACCAGGACCACATTGCTGGTACCATGGTCAACGGGACGGTCAACGAGATGCCCGCACCCTTCTTTCAGAATCTAATCGAGCACGTACAGAACACAAACAAGATACTTTAGAAACTCTACTCCCGTCAGAAGCACGCACAGTAGGGGGCTCCGCCCACAGTAGTCTCTGCTCCGACCTCCAGGAGAGGAGGCTAGAATAAGATAAAGCCAGCCGGGAAGTCCAGAAGGCCAACCGGCACTCAAGCTCTGTAGGTCTCGCACGCTCAAAGTCGTCCAAGGCTTGAAGAGCGATCGAGTAGCATGACTCCAGAAGAAAGTCCAGAATGAAGGAACCCCCGATACTCTCCGGTGGAGACTAGGATCCAGGCTCAAGAGGCAGTCTCCCGAGTCGTCAGATCCACTAGTGGCAGTAGCCGCTCGATTGCACGCCACCCTAGAGAGAAAACAGAGTTGAGAACTTATCTCAACTCTAAAAGATCAGACAACGCCGCTCATGCAAATCCAAGACTTGAGAAGATCTGGAACCAAGTGTTCAAAGACGATGAGCATGCGATAAACCTTGACCGATCTCCTTTCACGACGGAAATCTTGAACCGTCCTATGCCGGTGAAGTTTAAGATGCCACCCCTTGACTCATACAATGGGAGCGCTGATTCTATGGATCACCTCAATTATTTTCACACCCATCTGAGTCTACAATGGTTGAAATACACAGCGATGTGCCGCTACTTCCCACTTACGTTGAAAGGAGATGCTCGCATATAGTTCCATCGCCTCCCCTCAAGTTGAATGAAAGCTTTAGGGAGCTAACTGATCGCTTCTTGATGCAATATGCATCCAGTCGTCGAGAAAAAAAAGCAGCATTGGCACCTCTCCCACATCAAACAAAAGTAGTGAGAGAATCCGTAAAAGTTTCTGTATCGCCTCGTGGCAAAAACCAGACGGATCCCCAAACTCACGGAAAAGATAAAACTTAGCAGTTTCATCTCCGCGGTGACATACGGAGACTTCTTTAGGCACCTGGCACACAAGAATCCGCAAACCTTTTGGGAGGCGGAGTCTATCACCAGAGCCTATGCAGCCGCAGAGGAGGCCGACGAGACTAAGCGTCCCGAGTGGACCGAACAGCCTCGCCCTTTTCCGGCTGAGGGAAAGAGGAAGTACAACGGCGGTGACCACTCCCACAGAAAGCACCACAGGGTCGGACCACCAGAGCGTAAGGATTACGGACCGATCAACCTGACACCCCAAACTGACACGCATTCGAACATCCTCATACAGATTCATGAGGACAAAT
>JAOVVI020005238.1:0-15767 GCA_028571085.2 Nepenthes alata
CATCCAAACATTTCCTACCGACGAAAATAAATTTTCAATAACAAATCTCTCTATTTGAAGTTGGCCAAAATATCCAATAGTAAATCCAAAAGTAGTGATCATAACTCGGCACATACATGTAAAAATATACGATTTAATGTAAGTTTCATACTCATTTCCATATACATACTGATATAAAAATATATAGTATTAGAAATTTACTTATTTTTTTAAAAAAATGACAAATTCAAAATATCAATAGAAATAGAATAAATTCCTCAAACAATCGGTAAATTTGTCATATATGCATAGGAAAAATGAACATACTATTTAAAAGTGTGCACACAAGTTTAAAAATCTCTAAATCGAAACAAAATATTATAAAATGTGAAATTAGATAAACAATAGGGTTAAAAGATACTTGTCTCGACCTTATATCAAGTAGATCATGAAAAATGATATTCCAAGGTATCCAAATGACCCATTCTCTCTCCTACTGCGTGTGCCTCCTGCGCTATTGCCTCTCTCTCTCTCTCTTGACGCACACCCTCTCTGCTTCTCCCTCTCTCCTTCTACTGCTCCTCATCCCTTTGTCTTCTCCTCCTCTCCCACGCGCGCCTCACTCTCTTTTCTCTTTCTTCCTTCTTCCCTTCTTCCTTTTCTTGCCACGCCTCTCCCCTATGCGCCTCCTCCATCACCAAAAATCAAGATTTTTGATCAAATTTTTTAAAAAATCAATACATGCAAATAATGATTCGACAACAACAAAGAGAAATGAAGGACTTGTTTGCCACAATTTCTCGTTTCTCTTTTTGCGATGGCCTCTCCCTTTGACCCGTGCGGCCGCTCTTCCTCCTCCCTTCCTTCTTCTCCCGCGCCGCCTCCTTCTCCTTCCTCATCATCTCCCTCTCTTCCTCCTCCTTCTCCTTCTTCCTGTGTTACAGGCTAATTTTCTATTTTAGTTTTACCATTATTAATTACAGTATTTTGTTTTATTGTTTTTAATTTTTCATATTTTGTTGGACGGTTGCTCTACAGTTGGCTTATTTTGTTCAGCTCCACCTGATGTGGTTGGACTTTTATAGTATATGTACCGTGTAGTTTGGAATGAAATTGAAGAAAAAAGATAATTCCTCTCTTGATTTCTCAATTATTTCCCCCTCCCTATTCTCTCTACTTTTCTCTCTTTCTCATCGTCATCTCCTTTTGCCCCCATTCTACCTCTCTACCCTCGATCTATCTCTGGATTCTCTCTTCTTTTTCCTCTATATCCTCTGCCGAACTCCCCCTTCCTTTTCATCTTCCATGTTTTCATCGTCGTCCCTTTCTTGCCGTTGCTGTCGCCGATCGTGTATACATCAATTGGTGCTTTCATTGAGGCAAAATCAGAGGAGATGATGACCGAAGAACAAGCCCTCGATACACTCGAAACCTCCATTGCAAGGCTTTCAAAGGAGATAACAGTCGTCACGGCAACCGTCTGGCAACATACAAAAAGAATCGGTGTCCTTACTTCCACAACCAAGCATCTTCAACACTCCGTTACTGATATCCTTCCATCGATCAACAACAGTGAATGAAACCCTAGCTTACTAGCAAGGTCAAAGGCGTTCAAGGAGTTAGAGGCAACCGTACAGCAACACCCATCTGGATCGCCTCTAAAACTCTCACCATTGAGCAAATTCCAAAATCCTTCACTGAAAATGTCCATCCCTTGTCTCCAGTCGAGACACAACCGCTACAATCCGTCAATCCACTGATACTTTCACCCACCACCACATTCAGCACATCTTTGACCACGATCCCACTACAGCATCTACAAATCCCAACCCAAACCTTACTTAGAACGCTACCATCTCCTCCAAACGCCACAACCGCTTTCAACTTGCTTTACCCCAACCCGAAATTGATTCCTTCGTTATGTTAGTACAACCACTTGCTACTCAACTCGCCACCTTCATTTCCACCACTGAACAGATTCGGTACTCCCTCACCGATGTCGCTCCTTCCGTGAACCAAATCGATCGACAACCCCCTATTTTTCCTTTACTTCCAACTTCCTCACTGCTTCCCATTTCCACCTCGGATACTTTACCTCAACCTCCGTCGCAACCCCTAACCCTCCTTCCACATGCCTCCTCATCTGAATCTGCGAAGGGAAAAAGCGGTGTTGAACTAGGAAAATCTTTCACCCGAACCCTCACAGTGAGATGCTCACCACACCCAGTCCAAATCCAGAGGTGGAAGCAAATCGGTCAACTTCAGTTCACTGGTGTTAGGAAATTCTAATTGGCGCCCCTCAAACAGCTTGGTAACGGTGGTAATGCAACTAATGATACCAAGTTGGTTTGGTTTGAATTTTTAAATGTGGGCATTTGTTTAATGGAATTGTGGGATGAGTTTTCCATATGTGATGAGAGGCTCACCTTCCTAAATAAGGAACCTATCCCCCCATTGAGGGACAAAATTGATTGGTGTACTCATGGTTCACCTCAATCTATTGGTGTGTGGTTTGGAGCATTCTGGTTGTAAGGTAAAGATCCCAGTGCGAGTTCTCTTCTCCATTTGGGATAGGCTTGCTAAAGGAAAATTTGGGAGGAGCATTTGAAGTGGACCTCACAAATAAATATTTGGGAGATGGTGCTCTTTGGAGTGGCTGTGTTTAGGACAAACTCTGGTTCAAGATCAATCCTGACTTAATGGCTGGCATGTTTTCCTTGCCTGCCATGTCATACAATGTTGTAATAGAAATTGTTGATGTGGAGCAGTTTTCAAACTGCTCAGGTCTCGGTCTGTCTGATCTAAGAGGTCTCTTAAGGGAGGTTAACAGATCACACCGTGGTCTACTTGACCAGGATAGTTCTGTTAGCATGAGATCCTCTAGAGCAATTGCTACACTTCGACTTTAGGGCTACAGTTGCACTCTGCTGGTTTTTCAGATCCTTAGAACTGTAAATGCTTACCTTCTTCTTAGACTTTTGCTACTAAACATTGGAGCTATCTTTTATATGGGAGTTAGTACTTCTCCCATTATGGTGTTCCTCTTCTACATATGCATTATCATTATTAGCTTCCTTTTCTCATTATACCTTGCCACGCGGGTCCTCTCCAAGGATGAAGGACCTCCTGCAATGGCCAAGCTATCATATGCTAATCATAATGGAGTTGAAGGGTTTTTTAGAACCCAGTATGGAATTATCTCTAAAAAGTCATTGTTGCTTGTACTGGTGATTCTATGTATATATGTTTTCCACCATAATACTCCTCAGCAAGAGTTTTCTAGCATTGCAAGGGCAGCATTTGCACATATTACTGTCGTAGCTTTTCTTTTGGGAGCATTGTGCTCAGGTGTTGCTGAGTATGTTGGTATGTGGGTGTCGGTTCGTGCAAACGTTTGAGTTTCTAGTGCAGCAAGGAGGTCGGCCACAGAGACCTCACCGAGAATACCTGAGGATGATCCTCGAAATCCTACTGTCGTTGCTAATTTGGTTGGAGACAATGTGGGTGACTATGCAGCCTGTGGTGTTGATCTTTTTGAAAGTGTAGCCACAGAAATTATCAGTGCAATGATACTTGGTTGTACCCTAGCTCGGCATTGTAAAATTGCAGATTCCTTAGGCTTTATCTCGTTTCCTCAGGTTGTTCACTCCTTTGACCGGTTGATAGTATTAGTTGGAAATATTTCCATAAAGACTACCCGTGACTCTGGTATGAAGGCCCCTATTGAAGATTTTGTAAAAATTCTTCAGAGAGACTATTTCGTTACTATTTTGCTGGCTGTGCTGACAATTGATGTGTTTACCTGCTGGTTACCTTATACGGATCAAGCACCTTCACCATGGTTTGAATTTGTTTTATGTGGGTTGGTTGATATCCTACCAGCCCATATTTTTGTCTGGATCACCAAGTCCTGTATGGACTATGTCTGGGGCATTTTTTCTGTAACATCCGTAAATGATTTATTGATTGAGCATTCTCACATCTTTACGACTCTCAAATCTGACCTTCCACAGGCTCAATTTTGCATGATCAATCTGTTGGATGTGCATCGAGCTGCACAAAACAAAACTACTATGGTAATTCGCCTCCTTCTCCTACTGAACTGCACACCGAAGTCTGGGGATTCCTGCCCTCCTACAGCTGCTACACCTTCTTAGATTCCAGAATATTTACTTGATGGGAAGAGCATCTTCCATGTGCTTGTTCAATAACAACCTAATTCATCAGAAGAGGCCACAGGAATCAGCCATGCTGATTTTATCAAGTTTTTTTTCCCTCGTTCAACCTTGAGGATAAGGTTTTTTCTTGATGAGAAGGGTAATGTTACAGGCCGATTTTCTATTTTTAGTTTTATCATTATTAATTGTAATATTTTATTTTACTGTTTTTTATTTTTCATATTCTGTTGGAATGTTATTCTACGGTTGACTTATTTCATTCGGCTCCACCTGATGTCGTTGGACTTTTACTGTATATATACTGTGCAGTTTGGAATGAAATGGAAGAAAAAAGATCATTCCTCTCCTGATTTCTCGATTCTTTCCCCCTCCCTATTCTCTCTGCTTTTCTCTCTTTCTCATTGTCATCTCCTTCTACCCCTATTTTTCTTCTCTGCCCCTGTCACTCTGTCTATTATTTCTCCCCCTTCCCTGTTTTTGTCGTCATCCCTTCCTCACCGTTGCCGTTACCGTCGCCGATCGTGCATGCATCAATTGTTACGAGCATAAGCCATTGGGCCTCGAGCCTCCCCCAAAAGTGTACCATGAGAGAGGAGAATCCTCCAAACTTATAAGGTAGCCATTGGAATTGTCTCCCCAATGTGAAACTCGCAATATTCCTCCCCCCTTCGATAGTCGTAAACCTCGACGGCTACGCTCTACGGTACTTCACCCGATGGCTTTCACTCTACGACGCTTCATTCCATCCCGACGCACCAGCAGCAGGTCAACACATCTGCTTGTAGCCATTTTCGGTCAGAACCTTCCGCAAGTAACCCTCTTTGACTCAGGGTTGGTCTCAATGAGAGTACCATTGTTACGAATACAAGTCATTAGAGCCCAAACCTCCCCCACAAGGTGCTCCCTGAGGGAGGAGAATTTTCTCCAACTTATAGGGCAACCCTTATAAAATTGTCTCCCCAATATGAGACTCGCAGCACCCTACTTCATGCGAACCCTCTCCTCCCTCTCTTCCTTTCCCCTTTCTTTCCTTCTTTCTCTTTTCCTTTCCTTCTTTCCCTTTTTCCTTCTACCGCATGCCTGCTCTTTCCCCCTTTTCTATTTCCTTTTTCCATTTTTTATATAATTTTTATTATTATAAATATATATTTTATATATTATTATATTTTCTATTCTTCTTTTCTTTTATTTCATAATTTAATCGATGCTCGGATGCCAACCTAACTGATCTGAGTATCCTTTAAAATTTTGTAGTATAAAATTATTTCAAACGAGTCCAATTATTCCAAAAATTACAATAATTATCAGGATAATTCAAATAAAAATCTGGGATATTATACACTTGAACTAAAAAGGCAAAGTCTGAACACCCATATATTAAAGGACCATAATGAGTGACCAAAGTAATAGAAACGAGCATTATAAACTGTAGGCAACACCTCTCATCATTGAGCCGAAAAGATATTATACACATGTATCAATCTCATATGCCATTTAAACAAATGGTACCTCTAGTTATAAATAAAGACTCTCTCTAGATAAAAAAGGACGAAAAAAAGTAAAAAAAGACTACCCAATCAACCAAGTACTCTAAAAGAGTATTACCCTCCAAATATATACTTGTCCCGTCCTCTTTCATTTTCAACATGTTCTTCCTCAGTATCTTCCCTAATTCGTTAAAAAGATCACTGATTTAAATATCGGATGATATATTGGGGAGTAAGTTTCGTATATCTCTTACCTCTATCTTATTTTGTTGTGATCCACAAAATTTAAATTTATAGTTACTAAAATCAGACCTATTTATATTCGAATATCCAAGTAAAATAGTAAACTTCCTAATTTGTCTAATAATTTGAATTCTTGAGACACATCAGGTCCTTTTTTAATGTAGAATCGATATGTGAACAATATTATCCAAATAAAATAATAACTACCATTATAAAATAATATTTTTTTTATCATCTATGTAAAAAATGTTTAGAATAATAAAATCCACCTGGTACCATTTTTTCTGTCATAATTTATTTAGACCTAAAAAAATAAATATTTTGATTATTAGAATTATACTTTTTAATAACTTGCTAACAATAATATATCAACCGAAATTCGATTGAGGATTTCTATTTAAATTATCAAGATTATTTTATGGATCAGAAATCTTAATATTAATGCCATATTTGATAGAGCGGAATAATATATTTGTTTTATGCTTATTGTTATAATAATAATAATTTTTTTATTCGGTTGATGTGTATACTGGAAATTACTATATTACAACAATAGTAATTTTATGTAAAAAATAAATAAAAAAATATACACCCCGTTGTTTTTTTTTTTTTTTAAAATTTGGTTGTCCAACAATATCAATATTAGATTCATGACTATTTGCACGCATAAAATTCACAATATATCATGTAATAGTGGTAGTAGGAGATAGGCGTGATTAAAATTGGGTTTGGATTGATACGGATTAGATTTAAATAAAAATTTACAGCTTCAAATTGGGTTGAGTAAGAGAGAGCCCGATCATCAAGATTAAAAAATTATAATTGATGGGTACTGATACCTAAGGCCAACTGTAATAATTCATTCCCCTGGAGTAGGACCCTAATACTACAAAGACTCGGTAGGCTCAAGAGGTTCAGGCGCCAGAGCCAACACATATTGCACAATGAATTCGAAGTCCACTTAGGCCAATGAACTTAAAATGGGCCTTGGACGCCACCTCGTTTGCAAAATCAGCGTGCCAAAGATTGGGTGATTGACCTTATTATGCTGCAAGAGGAATGATGGTCAGCAGAGCACGAGGCCATATAAAAGTGACATCACACCAGGCTTGCATGCATATAACGTTCCTGACACGGCAAAATTGATTTGCAGAGTTTGTGACAGGATCCCCTACACACGCCAACCCCACGTGAACTCCTCTCAAGGGAAAGCTTATCACTATAAATACATTAACTATTTACCAAATAAATGATCCAATATTTACACTCACTTAGCCATTATAGAGAGAAAGATAAGGAAAGGAAAGACTTGAGCTATTCTGTAATCTCCTTATAGCCAAGCACGTTATAGTGAAACAAGTTCTCAGACCAAAATTTTGTAATTTTTCCTTCTCATTTAATAGAAGGCTTTCCACATAAAGATTCTGTGTGCCTTAGTCCTTGTGCTCTCTTTCTCCCTTCATTCATCTTTTGTGTTGCACGAGTCTTACCCAAGTACTCAGAAAGAGTCCGCGAATTCAATCGGATCATCGTCCGTATCAGTACGCAATATCTGAGGATGCAATATTGGCGTCGTTTGTGAAAAACGACCAAAAGTCAATTTTTCACGTTTTTTAAAAATCTTCCAAAAGTTTCCTTACGCTTTTCCCAAAGTCAAGTATGGTAAACTTGAGAGCACAAGCAAGTGCCCCGATCAGAGATGCGGCCTCATGTGACAATGGCCCTGCCGCGTATGTTAGGGTGGAAAACCTTCCTAATCCGATGGTACAGGCATTGGCCATGAGCATAGACGATGTGTCCAAAGCCGTCCGAACCCTCTGCTAGAAAATGGATGAGCGCATGAGGAGAGCACCTTCCAAGACCTCTCAAACCGCGACGACCCAGAATAGGGGCAGGGGAAGAAACACCCCAGCAAGCAAGCTGACTAGCACGAGACGCGAGGACCCAAGTTGCCTCATGTAGCAAAGTCCATCAATGACTTGAACGTCGCTTAGGTCCTCATGATCAGGATGGGAGCCTAGAGAGGCGCAATCATCGTTCCATTCACAGCAACCAGGAGCACGCTGTTCGGGAGGCGACCCCCTGTGATGATGCACCTCCTAGGGTTAGGGGGTCCCTAGAACCGCCAGCTGTACAAGAGCCATACGAGTTGAGAAATTAACTCAACCAGAATAATGCAATGGCCCCATTCCATGTGGAGGAGAGACTGGAGAAGGTGGAGAATCGAGTCTTTGGCAGAAATAATAGAGGAGGAGTTGGCTTACTCCAATCTCCATTCACGGCGGAGATTAAGACGAGGCCACTTTTTCTAAAATTAAAGATGTCAAATCTCAATATCTACGATGGGAGTGCTGACCCCATGGATCATCTTAATCACTTTCATGAGCACATGAGCCTCCAAGGCTTAGATGAAATGACCATGTGCTAGTACTTTCCTTTGACACTTAAATGCGACGCGAGAGCGTGGTTCTACGGACAGCCAGCTGATTCCATTTACTCCTTCAGCGAGTTGGCAGCAAGTTTCCTCTTACAATTCGGCTCCAACCAAATGATGGAGAGGCAGCCCTGACACCTCATCTAAGTGAAGCAGGGTGCCAAGGAGAGCTTGAGGGGAATTCTGGCTTGATTTATAGCGGAGGTCAGGCAGATCCCAAAGTTGTCCTATGGGATAAAGATGAACAAGTTCTTTTCCACCCTAAAAGGAGGAGCTTTCTTCAAACACCTCATTCACAAGGGTCCCTAGATGTTTGCAGAGGCCGAGGCGGTGGCGCAAGCGTACATTGCGGCCAAAGAAACCAATGACGCGAAGAGGCCGAAGAAGGATAAAAACTTCCACCCAATGGAGGTGGAAGGAAAGAGAATGGGCGGGGATCGTTAAGGTCCCCAGATAATAAAAAAGCCGCATTAGTCCGAGCAGGTCATTTGGAGGGAGCACAGGTCAATACATCTCACTCCCTTGAATGACACCCGTACTAATGTCCTGATACAGATTTAGGACAAGAAATTCCTGAAATTGCCCAAAGTACTGAAGAATCGTGAAGGCGACGATAAGTCAAAGTAGTATCATTACCATCACTGCAGAGGCCACAGTACGAAGGACTACCGGACATTACAAAAGGAGATCGAAGAGCTAACAAGAAGGGGTCATCTCAACCACTTCATGTAATGACCCAAACAAAGCTCTGAAATAGCGGGTGATGTTGAGGCTAACTAGCCCGAAAACCGAGTGGTCACAGGGATTATAACATGACATCAACTCGCCCAACCCGTGAAGACACTCGGGACATCATCGCTACCAAAAGACTAAGGGTAGGAAATAGGGATAAAGTCATTAGCTTTAGCAATGAGGACATGGCCCACGTAACTTCTCCTCACTCTGATCCCTTGATTGTAACCATACTCATTTTAAATTGAGCAAATGATTACCAAATGAAATGGGTCTTTATTGATAATAAAAACTTAAAAAATTTGTTTTATTTTGATGCGTATTTCAAATTAGGATTTAAGAGAAGTCAAATAAGAGCAACCGAATGACCCATCTACGGATTGGATAACGAGCCAGTGCCAGTTCAGGACGTCATCCAACTGGAAGTCACACTAGAAACTTGCCAAATGATTGTGTCTAAGGGCCTCATCTTCTTAGTCGTGGACCTCCCATTAGTTTACAACATAATCCTCAGACGTCCTTACTTGACCGCCTTCGGTGCTGTCACTTTCATCCTGCATCTGAAAATAAAATGTTTGACTCCATTTGGGATTGGGGAGGTCCTCAGAGACCAAATTGTTGGACGGATATACTACCTGTCCGAAGTCACGCACACCCCTCTTTCCCAGCCTCTTGAAGACCTAGACCTACGAGACGAAACAACATTACAACAAGTACAGTCCGAAAAGCCAACTGTCCGAGTCCCATGGATCCTAGAGATCCAGAGAAGTATGTCCATATAGGAAGATTTCTATCCCAATCCGTCCGAGACCAGCTTATCGACTTCTTGTGGAAGAATTTGGACACTTTTACCTGGATGCCAAGTGACATGCCGGGAATCTCCACAAAAATAATAGTCCATAAGTTGGGCCTGGATCCTTGTCATAAGCCCATCAGACAAAAGCGCATAAATTATTTAGCAAAGAAATTTGTGGCCATATAAGTGGAGGTGAAGAAACTCCTCGATGCTGGATTCATCCGGGAGGTACAGTACCCATACTGGCTATCAAATATGATCAAGGTGAAGAAGAATAACGAGAAGCGGAGAATGTGCATGGACTTCATAGACCTCAATAAAGCATGCCCCAATGACAGCTTCTCTACCTAGAATTGATCAATTTGTAAACTCGACATCTAACTATGAGCGTTTAAATTTTATGGATGCATACTCGGGTTACAACCAAATAAAAATGAGCCACAAAGATGAGAAGTACACATCATTCATGACGGACCAAGGGACTTACTGTTATAAAATCATACCTTTGGCCTCAAGAATGCGGGAATAAGTTATCAGCAGCTCGTAAATAAAATATTCGAGGACCAGATCGGACAGAATGTTGAGGTATATGTGGACGATATGTTCGTCAAAAGTAAGATAATCGATCACCACGTCCAGCATCTGGCTGAGACCTTCAGTGTGCTCTGAACTCACTAGATGAAACTCAACCCAAGCAAGTGCATATTTGGAGTGGCATCTGAAAAGTTTCAGGGCTATATTGTTTCACACTAAGAGATCGAGGCTAACCCAAAAAAGATCAAGGTTATCCTTGATATGAAGTCTCCTCGGTCAATAAAGAAAGTCCAGAAACTCACTAGGCGGATAGGTACTCTCTCCCGCTTTTTGCCCAAATCGGCCGAAAAGCACTTCCCGTTCTTCAAGGCTTTGCAAGAAATGAAGACCAACGACTTTCAATGAAATAATGACTGCGATGAGGCATTCCGATGACTTAAGGACTATCTATCGAATCTTCCTCTCTTAGTTTCTCCCCAACCAGGTCAAGAGATATACTTGTACCTCTCTTAGCTCCTCTCTCGCTATATCTGACACGGCCCTAAGCTCGATGTCGGTACGATAACATCATGATAGACAGTACCCCATGTATTACGTAAGCAAGACCCCAGAGGATGCAGAAACCAAGTACCCCCGTGCAGAGAAAATTACTTTTTGTTTGGTATATTCCGCTCAAAAGCTCAAATCGTACTTCCAAAAGCATAAAGTAGCGGTCCTAACTGATCAGCCATTTAGAGCAATCCTGTAGAAATCTGAGATGTCATGACAACTAGTTAAGTGAACCATTGAGTTGATAGAGTTTGACATTGAATTTTGTTCGAGGTCAATCTTGAAAGGTCAAGCCCTTGCGGATTTCACTGTCAAAATAGTGACCCCGACCGTTAGCGATCCAAACCATCGTGATGCAGACAAGCCAAATGAAGTAACAATATGGACACTGCATGTGGACGGCTCCTCAATGAATGATAGTTCTGGAGCTGGCGTTGTATTGCGAATGCTTCAGGGGTCAATGATAAAGTATTCAATGACCCTTGGGTTCTCGATCACAAATTATGCCGCACGGGTTCTCGACTCCTTACCTAAGGTGTCTCATTCCCGATAAGACAGATTACGCCCTCCAAGAAGTACACCATGGGATTTGTGGATCCCATATTGATGGCAAGAATCTCACCTTCAAGCTCATGAGGTAAGGGTATTATTGGCCAACCATGAAGTACGTCGCCATGGATTTCGTACGCAGATGTGAAAACTATCAAGTTCACGACAGCATGACTCACCAACCGCATACTGAACTCCGAGCATTGGAATCACCATGGCCCTTTGCTTAATGGGGGTTTGATATCCTCAGACCTCTTCCGATGATGACAGGGCAAAGTACGTTCTGAATCATCAAAATCAATTATTTTACAAAATGGGTCAATGCTACACCCTTCGCTAAGATTACAGAGCACAACGCTACAAATTTGTCCGACGGAATATTGTGTGCAGGATCTGGATTTTTGAGTACATCGTGACCTACAACGGGACCCAATTCACTCGGAAGAAGTTCACTAAATACTGCACCAACTTGAGAATTAGGTTGGTCCATATGTCGATCGCGTACCCATAAACTAACGGACAAGTGGAGGTCATGAATCGCACAATCCTGCACAGACTCAAGACAAAGCTGGAACGCTTCGGGGGCTCATGGGTACATGAACTACACGAGAAAAATGCCCTTCAGCCTATGCTATGGGGTAAAAGCAGCTATTCCAGTGAAAGTTAGACTTTCAAGTCTCCGAATCAAGTGCTTCAATCCGAGCGATAATGATCAAAGATTTTGAGAAAATTTTGATATGCTCGAAGAAGCACAAAACCTCGCAAGGCTAACAATAGCGGCGTAAGAGTAGTGGGTAGACCGATATTACAATAAAAAGGTGAAGGTGCAATGGTTCAAAGTTGGGGACCTAGTGTTGAGGAGTATAGAGGCCACGGGAAAGAATACCGATCGAAATAAACTCTCCCCAAATTGGGAAGGGTCATTCCTGTTCTCCGCCATTCTTCAAAATGGGGCTTATAAGTTGTGCACCCAAGAGGGTAGATTAGTCCCTCGGATATGGAACGCCATGCACCTCAAAAAATAATATCAATAAATATATGTACAAATAGTCAGGTAAGGCAAAACATATCATTCGATGTGACTGTAACACGTTTTATGGACATAATAAAATGCCTTTTCTTTTATTTCCTGTCTTACATTTCATTGAATATTTGCATATCATTTCATTAACTCACAAGACCTAAACTGTCCTAAATCAATTGAAAGCAACCCTTTCACATGCTCTAAAACATGGCTGTGTCCAAGCGGCCTAAGAGATCGTACTTAAAACTTAGCCGTGTCAAAGTGGTCCAAGAGGTTGTATTTAAAATTCGGCTATATCCGAGTGGCCCAAGAGGTCGAACTTAAAACTTGGTCATGACACCAAGCAACCCTAGAGGTTAGGCTTAAAACTTATGGGGTTTGAAACAGTAAGCATGCGACGACCCTAGAGGTAGTACGAGTATAAGACATTAAACTAGTATAAGACTAAATTTCTTCGATAGCAAGTCATAAGGGAGCCAAACACTCAAGCAGTACGAGTAAAACAAACAAAGTGTTTGCACTTAAATAATATGAACTTTATTCATATATGCAATATGCGTGTTATAGTATACATACTTTAAAAAAAACTCTACAAATTTACAAGCAGCTCTCAGAAGGTCCTGACTGAGGAGAAGCTCCCTGATGCTACTAGCCCCGCGATCCAGAAGGCCCCACTTGCTCCAGGGATCCCGGCTGCCCAAAAGGTCAAGGTCCACATGATGGCCCAGGCCAAGAAGGGCTGGGAAACTCCCTTCCTGGGAGGCCATACAAGTCCCTCGAGCACGTGGGACTGGCATTCCAAGGATCAAATACGGTTGCAGGAAATTATGGGTGCAACAACCTCATCACTTGGCGACATAGGTTAATGTCGTCCCAATACTTGCCCTCTAGTGCCAGCGCTATGTCCAGTTAGAGGTTTCTGTCACGGAGAAGCCCGTACTGGATTTGCTGAAACTTCAATGTGTCCTCGAGGGAGGCAATTTTCCCTTTAGCCTCAGCAAGCTCAGCTTCCAGGCGTTGGTTGGCCTCTCCAGTGGCTCTAAAGGACTCGAGTTCAAAGCAAGTCTGGGCGACATCACCGATGAGCCGCCCGAGGTTCCCAACTAGCTCTTAGAATTGCAAAGGAAGATCAAGCTGTTAGAACGAGTAGAAGGAAACTAAAAGGCTAAGGAAGGACAAAAGATTGCCTGAGAGACAAGGGAGCCACTAGCTGAGCTCTCCTCTCTAGGGGCGTCGGACACTTGTGGCTTAGCAGTAGGTACTAC
This sequence comes from Nepenthes alata, assembly GCA_028571085.2. Lineage (NCBI taxonomy): Eukaryota > Viridiplantae > Streptophyta > Magnoliopsida > Caryophyllales > Nepenthaceae > Nepenthes > Nepenthes alata. Next base: position 13,771 of record JAOVVI020005238.1, read on the forward strand.
AGAAATCTCAACACTGGTCTCGAACGTAGGGGCACCTCCATCAAAATCAAGGACTAAGGGCTCAACAGCTTCAGAAGACTCTGCAACTTCAATCTCAACTTCATCAGCATTCAGAGCCCCTGCAACGTCCTCGGCCAGGGCCTCCTCCCAGACCTCAAGAGGAATCATCATTGGGCAGTAAATTTAGATTTCAAAGCGTGGGAGCTTAGTAGTCTCTGTGACAGGCAGCTCAGCAACATGACTCACCTCGTCCTCAACTGCGTCAACAGTTGTCATCGTCATCATCATCACTACTTCATCGACCCGAGTCACCTCAACCTCCCTCACATCCTACTCTCCAATGGTGTCCTCGGATGAATTATCCATCCAATCCGAGACCTCACCAGTAAACCCAGAAGGGATATCAGGAATTGGCTGATTAGGGAAAGGTTGGGCAGAAGGTGGGTCTACGAGATGGCACACAAGCTCAGAAGGATACCCAGATGACTCAGTAGAGGCTAAAGGTCCAACACCTGCAGCGTCTTGGACAAGGGACGTCTGAAAAGAGGCGCTATCACAACGTCATCGTCATCAGATAAGGAGTACTTAATGATGGTCACCGGACTTTTTGAAGTCTCAGTCTAACGACTCTTCCTTGGACACTCAGTTGGCTCCTCGATCCTCAGAGCCCTCTCCTTCTTCTTCATCTTCTTCTTCTTCTTCAGAGAAGCGACAATAGCGGCGACACCAGAGTCCTCGGCCTAAGACCGCCACTTGGCTCTCTTCAAGTTCTCGGGCCTCAACCAGGTGTTCTTCTTATTTTCATTAAAGGTGCTAAGTTGGCCATCATCAAGTCAACAACATTCTTGGCAACCTCCCTCTCCTCTTTAGAGGCATCCGAGCGGTACTAGGTGACCACGTTTCTACAAGTATTGTCAATGGCCTAGTTCTCTCGAACTGACAAGAAGAAGTACTTATCTTTTCACCTCTTGGTGGAATCAGGATTTCCACCAGTCATGACCGTAAACTCAGGTCATGGAGTCATAACGATCCAATCCAAATTATAGGTAAAATAGAACATCACATTCACCATGTAAACCTCAAGCACTTTCTTATAACAACATGTAAAAACACAAAGGGAAATGAGGTACCTAATGGCATTAGGCTGCAGCCTAACGAACGGAACCCTGAGTGCCCTCATAATGACATACAGCAGCATGGTGATTGGAAAACAAAGCCTACCCTTAAGATGGACTTCATACACGGTGATGAACCCATCAGGTGGGCTACACGCCCTATCATGGGGCTTAGGGACCACCATCGCCATCGAATTGGGAATATCATATTTCATGCAATTGGCATCGAGACTGGTCAGGGACAAGAAAGACGCGATGTCTTTAACTCCATGAGCCTTGGAAACTTAGGGAAGGAATACAGAAGAAACAGGAAGAAGAAAGTTTGGAAGAGCGGCAGCCAAAGTGTTCGAGGGAAAAGCCTTGGGGTTACGTGGTAAAAAATGACGGCATGAATCGTATTTGAAAACGGCTGAAAAGGCTCAAAGACGTGCCCCATCATTACCCATGCCATGCGTCAATCACCCGTATGCTACCAGAAATAGTGGGCTTTACATTTTCAAGGCAACGTCAATCTCATTGAATGTGCATTTAATGCGCTTTAATGACAGAAATAGCGGCGTAAGCCAATTTCTCAAACTTAGAGGGAGTTCTCGGATACAAATGCGCTTTAATGTACTCGGACATGCTTTCGTCAAAGCCTATGATCCCCATATTATTGGCCAAATATGCCAAGACGGTGATCAATTATATATGCCTAGCAGTGCCTAAAATCAAAAAATTCCTCAAACGTTCCGGTCAGGCCGTTGACCTTGAAACTCCCTCGACGTTTTGGGAAAAATGCAAGCCTCAGCGAGTTCTTGAACGTTTTGGTCGCGTGTCCCCGGGCTTTTGGTTCCTCCCATATCTGCAAACATTTGTAATAAGCAAAGGCGCTAGCAGATC
>JAOVVI020005239.1:5078-16711 GCA_028571085.2 Nepenthes alata
GGAGTTGGTCGTCCAACGGGCTATTTGGGACTTCTTTGACCGTTGGGACAGTCCAACTATGGTACACCCATCAGATATTACCATTTATTAGTGAGATTATCGCCGATCCTTAATCCCCTATATGTTTTCATAAATTTAGTATATTTTTTTATATTTATACAATTTATTAAAATTGGTTATCAGTTTAGATTATACATAATAATTTTATATAATAACGTTATCAGTTCTCTGAATATTTGATCATATCAAATTTAAACATTTCTTTGATATATATGTGTTTACCTAAAAAAAATTATATACATTTAGTGAGTAATTGACTCTTTTTTTTTTTATTTCATTAATCTTTTTGATGAAAGGATTCACTGCCTACTTGTAGGTGATTCAATTTTCAAATTTGCTGTTCAGGACAAAATTGGAATTATAAAATCTGTCTAATGAATTATTATTTAGAAGGAAAAGTATCTTCTGTTATTAGTTTGATGTTATTGGATTTTGGTTGTATTCGATCCATAATTGATGTATGGTGTCAGCATTGAGTTTATTTATGGTTATTAGGAGCTCAATTATGGATTTGGTATTATGGATGGTGAAATTGGAATACCACATTTGTGTGTAGTATTTGGTATTTTATGATCCGACCTTAAATTTTCAAGTTGTTTGTCGATAATTCACTTTTTAGGTACACGTCTTGATCTCATTTTGGATTTTAATTGGTGAAATAAATAATTAAATAAATAATTAATGACTTAAATCGGATTTAAACTACTTATTATTGAGGATTTAATAATTAGACTTGGGATCAAAAGCGTGACTGTTATGGTATTAGAAAGGTCACAATGAGAGTATCTTATTTGATTTGTGGATTAAATTTGGTTAATTTTCTTATACTGAAGATTCCGGGCTGGACAAGGTGGACTAAGTTTGTTGTGCAAACCACGAGGAAGAATATTTCACAGCTTAAAGCAGTTGATCCAGTGATGCCCATGATGACTTATGATCATTTTACTAATGAACGGGTGTCAAAATTCACAGAAGATATGGATTCTACAAAAGCAAAAGTCTGGATCTAGTGGATCGTGAATGTTTTTGAGGTTATTCGCTATCTCAAGGTAAAGAAGTTGATTTTGCTTCCTATAAGTTGGAGGGAGTGGGGGATCATTCGTTGTCCACGAAGAGGAGAATTATGGGGCTCGAGAATAAATAGATTTCTTAACACACATTTATGAAAACGTTCAAGGAGAAGTATTTTCCTATGAACTTAAGGGAGTAGCAAGAGGATAAATTTGCTTGTTTGTGACGAGGAAACAAGATACATTGGAATATGATACTAAGTTTATGGAGTTGTCCTGTCAGACCTCTCACGTAATCTAGGATGTGGTTCGAAGAGTAAGAAAATTCTTGTAAGGGTTAAATGATACTATCCGCAAATAGCTAACAACATTAAAGTTGAGAACTTATAAAAATATGTTGGATCGAGCTCTCTTTTTTAAGTAAGAGTTAGAGAGAAAGAAGTTTTTTGAGAAGAATGCTGCTAGCCGAGGAGATTAAGGTTTGGGATCAGGAGGATCTCATAAAAGGTCAAAATTTATTGAAAAAGACAATAAAGGAGCTAAACTATAGGGCACATCATTCCCCAACAATCAAACCTTGTAAGGCCTCATTGTGGGAAAGCCCATGGACGAAGGCCTTGCTATAACCTATCAAGGGTATATTTCAATTGTGCCTAATCTAGCCACATAATTAGAGATTGTCTTTATTGCATGAGACAAATGGTAAGAAAGCCAAGCGTTTTAGAAAAATCTTTTGCAATGACGGTCCGAGATGTGGATGCATTTCTAACAATAGTTAAAGGTAGCTTATGATTTTTAAGACTTTGCGCATGTATTACTAGATTTTGAGTCAACACATTCATTCCTGTCTCATAAATTTGTTTACCATTATGGGTTCATTTTTAGTCACTGATATTATATACCTGATGTGCCTTTTTCGGTGAACGGGTTAGACTTGGTTGTAGATTTGATTTCATTAGACATACGCAATTTTGATATAATTTTAGATGTGAATTAGTTAGCAAATTACCATGTTAGTGTAGATTTTTGTCATAAGAGGGTGCTTTTTTTTTATTTTACGATGTGAATCCTTTATTTTTAAGGAATAATATAAAAGTATTCCACTTATATGATTTTGATCTTGTATGCATATCATTTCATAAGAAATGAATGCCAAGCCTTTTTAGTTTATGAAACCACCATTGTGAGCTCTCATATTATGTTCTAGCTGAAGAAACACATATGGCGTGTAAATTTAAGGATGTTTTTTTTATAGGATCTTTTGGGGTTGTCGTCAAATCAAGAGATCAAATTTGAGATAAAGATTATATCAGGAGTGATGTCAGTGTCAAAGGTGCTACATAGAATGGCACTGTCAAAGTTGAAAGAGTCAAAGAAATATTTGTAAGAATTGTTGAAGAAATATTTCAGTAGGCTCAATTTATCACATGGGTGCACTGGTATTATTTGTAAATAAAAATGATGAGTCTATATAAATTGTACATATGTTATCAAAATGTAAATAGAATGATCAAGAATAAGTATACGTTGCTGAGAATTAATAATTTATTTAAATTATCATCAGTTAAAAATTAAGGAAGACGTGACAAATATGTCTTTTCGAGCAAGGTATGGACATTAGGAGTTTCTAGTTATGTATATCAGATATACTAAAACCCTTACAATTTTTATGGATTTGATGAATTGGGTATCCCAACCCTATCTTGACAGTTTATACATATCGAATTAAATAACAAAATAGAATCTGATTCAAAGCACATTCATAAACTAACACATACAAGGTCCAAAAGTATGATCTCATGACTTTTATTTAACATTATTTGTGCATATAAATATACTAATTTAAATATTCGCTTATTTTATCCAAAACATACAAAAGTTTTGAATGTTTCAAAAAAGCTTAAGCAAAATTTTAAAACTTTTGATGAAAATTCCATGCATACAATAATAACGTTTTAAAAAGCTTATTTAAAACGTAGATAAAAATTAAAAGATTTTCAAATAAACTAATGAACAAACTTAGAATACTTACTTTAAACTTTTTAATTGACTAATCTGATAAAATAAATTCCATAACCCTCTTCCTTCTCTTCCACTCCCTTTTTTTCTCTTCACTTTTTTTTTCTCTTCTTCACTTTTGACTAATATTATCATTGTTTCTCGTTCCTTTCAAACTAGTGGGTAATTAATATATTGTAGGCAGCTCAGACGCGATCGCTGGTGGTGAAATTATTTATATTTTTTGGGTATCAATTCTATAGTTAGATTGTCATTATATCGGATGCATTTTTTGTTTGAAGACATGATCAATAGGATTGTCGACCTATTGTATTGTGATGAAAATATTTGACTATTTTGGAATCTGATTTATATTCGATCAGTGATATGATCTAAATTGTTGGTTTATTACTCTTTTCGTACGGACATTTGACCAGGTCATGATTATTTCTTTGCCCGGACCAGTAGTTTGGAGTGATTCTGTCCTATTTTGTTGATACAGTTGGTATTTATCGATATTTTGTTAGCCCACGCCTGGATTTAGATTTTATAATTAGATATCATCATTTGAGGTTATATTTTGAAAATTTTTAATTATCATTAAATATATTTTGTGATTATTTTGGGATTATCATTAAATATATTTTGGGATTATATTTTGTGATTTTTTTATAAATCACAATTTAAAAAAAAACACACTTATTCATATTTAAATTAAATATGAAACAACAAAAATTACAATAATTGCTTACAGTGTTTTTAGTCGTAATTCAATATTTATAATATATAAATCCAAATCTAGGCAAGTTCATATAATTTATAAAACATAAAAATAATCTACAAAAGTGTATTGTTGAAAGTACAAGTGAAATTCAGGCAGAGTGGGACTACACATCTGAAATATCTACTATACAATATACGTTCGGTTACATAAATCCCAAAAATATAACCACACAACACCTTATAATAAATAAATCCGAGCAATAATGTGCAGCCAGCATTGCCGGGGGCACGAGCAATGCTGGCAGGGGGTTCCGGCAGCGGCCAAGAGCATGACCAATGACACTAAGTTGCTCATAGTTTGGGTTCGGAGCCGACACCCCTTACTGCTCCATGCCAGAGACAATGAGTTCCTCAGGAAGAGATCAAATTACAGATTCAGCAACTTGTCGCCGATCCCATCCAAAAGAAATATGCAGCCGGATGGACCGTCGACATGTTTAGAATAACTGGTTCGAATTCGCTAGAACCGACATCTCCACATTGTATAGTTCACATAGGGACGCCTACTCCGGACAGATTATACCTGGCTTTGACTGCATTGAGCATTCTGAGGTCGGGTTTCGAGATTTCAGTTCCACAGAGTGATGAAGAACGAATAACGTATGCATTTTGTTTCACAATTAAACGGTTAAATGCAGCAAGAATTCTGCATTCTGAAGTTTTGTCGATCGATGTTTAACATGACATGCATTGGATTCGTTAACAGTTCGGTCACTTCGATAAGAAAAACTAACAACCACCGATCAAGCTCGCAAGGGAGAAAGGAAAAGCAAGAAAATCAAGCTAACAAGAAATTTTGAAGGTGTTCTTCAAGTCATCATACTTCATTATCGTTGTAGCAATTGAGTATTTTCCTGCTCCCCTCTGCCTTCCTGAAACAAAGAAGGATCTTCTATGAATAGATAGGTTATATGAAGTGAACGGGGCAATGGTGGTAACTAGGTCAGCTATTTGAGTCTAATTATACAATTTCACTTGATTTAGTATAATATTTTCTAAAAATCGAATCAATTTTAAATTATTTTTATCATATCACTCTATATTTTTTTGAATATATATGTTCATTTCTTCCTTTTAACTATAACTAACTTATCTTACCTTAGAAGTATATTGGTCAGTCTATATTTTAAGTGTTTGAACTAACTTAGACGGTATACGATCATCTTATTTGTTATATGTACAACTTCTATAAGTTTGTGGATATCATCACTCTTAATCTTTTAATATAACTCTACTTATCCACATTGATATTCTCATATCTACAACCCTTATTTCCTGTACATATTATTGTTTGATTATTCATCATTCTAATCTAAACATGTCGAGCATTTAATAACCATCTTATAAAATCTTTCATTCAATATTAAATGAATATTTCTATCATGTAACACACCCAGTACAGTTTACAAATGAAAGAGATTTCACACGATGTACTGAAAAAGATTTGATACGTCCCTAAATACAGATTATAATATAGATTAGGGAGCTACTTGATCTTCTACAATTGGTCGAATTGGAATGTATTCGATCTCTGCACACCACAAACAAAGAACAAGAGGTCAGAGATTTGCAAAACTTATCTTCCGACGTTCAAGTCAAAAATCTTTTTCAGAAAATAAAAAAATGAGAGGATGTAAGGAGATGTAATGATGCACGTATGTAGAGGAAGTGAGAGGAAGACTGAGCTCTTATAATACGCTCGATGGAGAGCGACTTCAGGATACTCGGATGGTAAGACTCCGATATGTCACACTCAGTGAGTGGTTTTTAAATATCGAGGAGTGAAAGGGTTATATTCTGAAAGAGAGCTTTGTTCTTTCTCTGCCATTGTCCATCGATTAGAGTCGATTTGGATCGATTGGAATCCTTTCTTTCTCCGACGGAGGAGATGGATATTTATAAGCATGGCTAATTGTGACATTAGCACCAAAACTAGTGACAGGTTTCCTATTAGGATTCACCAGCCGCTAGGCGTTGACAAGAGTCACCGTTGCTAGATGTCGTTTTGTAACGGTGATGTGACTGTAGCTAGTTGTGGTCAACAGGGGCTAGGCTACTTCTTGCAAGGATTGGCTTGGTTGCTGTTGGTCGGTGGACACGACAGTTTCCTAGGGTTGACCTCTACCTCCATTGGTCGATGTCTACTACGTCAGCACCCTCTACGCGACCAAATTGCTGCTGCTGAGATAGAGGATGGACTTGGGTCGTGATTGGCCATGCCACAAAGGCTACCTTCTGGGCATGAGTAGTCGACACCTTGTTTGGCCCAGAACACGTCCATTGGAGATTGGCTGTCCACAAGATCTTTTGGGCTCTACTGCTACCTGGGCTCCTCCAACAGATGGGCCGGCTTCTAGGTTGGCCCACATTATATTCGAACCCATTACTAGCATCCGATGCCAAAAATTTGGGCCTCTTTGTTCCTTGACATGTCAAATGATGAGACGTTGCCTGCTACACCTGCTCACACGTCCCTTCCCAAGATGCCTCAGTCGCCAGTTCCTAAGGATTGCGCTCCTTCTCCATGCATCTTGCAGCTTTCAATACAACGACATAGGGATTCGATGCCCTATTTGGAAAGATTTTGTTTTGAACTGAGGCCTGTCATCGATTCCTTGCCGACCATTAGCTGATCATCCTTTCACTGGGGGCTTGTCAACCTTCTCTCTCAACTATAAATGGATGGGCTTCTTACTCCTTGCCTCAAGGTTCATTCTCACATCGGTTAAGTGATGTGGGAGTTCGAAGTCGACTTGGGCCCTCTAAAGCCTCGCACTAGAATCGGATGGAGCTCTAGAAGACTTGAAGATGTGCTTGGTTCTCATGGTGTGCCGCTACTTAGGCTATTCTTGTGGCACCCTGACCCTACTCTGACTGTTCTCGTACTGCCATGCTTGACAGCTCAGCTGTGGGATCCTCTTTACTTTCCATCTCCAGTCAACATTTGGATGTCCTCCTCTGGAGGAGTCTCCAGAGAACAGGCGTTTTCTGAGATTCTCTCGTATCTTGGGAAGTGGCCCTACCCTCAATCTCTTTTGTGGGAGTCGTCGTCGACACTTGGTGGAGGTGGAGCTTTCAGGTGGGGAGCTTTTTGTACATTAGCGGAGGTGTTTTGCCTCTCTTTATTAGAGAATAGCTTCTCATTCATCTCCTGCGGCGCCTGGTTTCTAGCTGGCACACTTGATGGGTAGGTACAAGAAGTCCACATGGTGTTTCACCCACCGCTACCCTCCCTGCACATGTCTTCCATGAACCAATTTCCAAGCGTGTGTCATCGGTTTTTTGCTCTATGTATTTTGCATTGTTTCTTCTATTGCAAACTTTTACCGATATAAGTTTTATACTTTGTAAAAGAAGTTAATGAATGGAATCATTGAGTATTTGCCTTCTCCTTGAGCTTCTGGAATCTTGCCTCATTATTTTCTTGCATGACTTAATGATTAGAGCGTCTTTATGCCATTGTGTGTGACCTAGTGTTTGACAGTCAGACGGATTGGGCGGCCGGCAACTCGATTTTCCAACGACCAGCCTCCTAGTTGGCCATCCCAAGCACTTGGTTGGGAAACCAGCCCGGTGGATCAACATTGAGCCAGTCAGGGCCACATGCGGTCCTCTATCTATCTTGGAAAATAGAGTGTCAGGGGGTCACGGTATTGTCCATCAAAATGTCATCGCACATTGATGGCAGTGGTAGACGCTGCGCCATTAAGCCATGATAACACTTAGCGAAAAGACGTGATGCTACATGATAGTGCCACATGCCACTGCTACTACAGAGGGTGTGTTACTTCGATGCCTTTATACAACGCCATTTTTGGCGGGGGCGTCACCTATTTAAGTGCTAGTCCCCTGGCCATTTCTTCATCTCTTCGAGGGCATCCTTGCTTCAAATAGCTACACTCCCTTGCGAATTTGAACAATTCTTGAATGGCATTCTAGAGTGTGTTCACCATCCAATCGGCCATGTCTAACCAGGACGTGAAGCTTCTGATTGGCGAGCGCCACTTCCCCGATTTTGAGTCAACCGTAGCCCCTGGAGTTAGGGACACAGCCTACTCTCCACTTCCATGGTTTATCTAAGTCTATGAGGAGCACCTGCATGTTGGCCTCTGAATTTTGTTTCAGAGGCAACTGTGAGACATCTTGGTGTCTCTAGAGATTCCCATGGCTTGCTTGTACCCGGATGCTATTCGTCATTTGGTTACTCTGTTTGCCTTCTTCCGTGCCGGGGGCTCACCTTGAATGCCTGGCCCTTGAAGGTACTCATCCGATTCAGACAAGAGGGTGATTAGGTTTCATTTATTCCTCGCAAGCGGTTTCAGCTAAGCGAGGCTTGGCCAGGGCTGTTTGAGGGCCGAAAAACCCGCTTTTTCTTCGTGGATGCTGCCCCCAATTGGTGAGTTCCGAACAAGTGAGGCAAAATCAACGGTTCTTACGCTGGGGACCTTACGCCAAACGAGGCGTACATGGGCATACCATTGATGATGATAGTAAAAAATCATTCCAACATCCTTCCCCTTATTGAGGACTGGGTTTACCAAGGAGCCTTGGATGGAGGACCATATGAGATGTCGTCGGGGGAAAGCAGCTCCTCTGCCTTGAGGGATGCTTCGTCGTCAACTTTGTCTAAGGGGCACCGTTAGACTGATATGAGGGGACGTGCGTCTTCTTACAGAGGGCCATTAAGCAGGTCGAGCAAAGGGACAAGGTACCGAGAGCTCTCAAAAGCACATGATCGGGCGTTGGATCAAACCGCTTCGCTCAAGAATGAGCTTCGAAGGACATTGCGCGAGCTCGTGGAGCTTCATTACGAGAATGCTCAGTTTAGAGGTGAGCCCTGGCCCTTTGCACTTCCCGAGAATGGTCGGGGGTCAACATTAGGTGGCCCGAGATGTTAGAGTTCCCTTGGTCACCGCAGCAAGTCCTAGGTGTAGCCAGAGTCCCCTTTTCTCTTCTTATACCTTGAGGCTAGTTGTGCCTTCGGATGTAGATATTTTGCTCTTATGTTAATTTTTGTTGCAAGTCTTGCTAAATTAGAATGCTAATTTATTACCTTTAGTCGGTCGAGGTCTGTATGACCGGACAAGTTGGTCAGTAGGGGAGTAGGCCGCCAGGTCTACATTTCGGCTAACACAGCGTCGGCTCCTGACTGCAAAGGCTTTTACATTTATTGTTGATGGGATGACCTGAGCTTGACAGGAGGCAGTGACATGCATTGCAAGGCAGGGTGTCAGGCATCATTGCTGACGGGTGAAAAGACGCGTCGCGGTGCCCCGAGAGTCCCGCATGTCGTGGCCATTATGAGTTGAAACCCTTGAACTTCCTACACGACGTCATTTGGGCCCAACGCCTTTGTCTATTAAAATGTTGGGCCTCATTGCCTTTTTCACTCTTTCCTCTTGCCTTCAACTGCACCGGCCTTTGATTTTCCTACCCCCTTGTTACGAGCCCTCATATTTTCTCTTTCTTCATTTTCTCTTTAGTTTATTTTTATTAAATGTAATGTTGTATAAAGCCAAGTTTGGGGCTTATTGGTAAAGAGGAGAAAAAGAATTAATTACTCTCTCTCTCTCTTCTATCTCCCTCAGTTTCTCTTTTCCCTTCTCCCTATTCCCTTTTCCCTCCTTCCCTCGAGCACACTCCCTTCTCCCTCCTCTGCAGATCTCCCATTCCGTTGCAATTTCCTCATCATCGCCAGCGATTACATGGAGACTGTATCATTTGGTGCTCTCGTTGAGAGAAATGCAGAGGAGATTGAAGCAAGAGCTCTCGAAGCGCTCGAGAGGTCCATCGCGGCACTGGCCAACGAGATGAAGGCTCTCCGACAAGCTACCGACAGATTTGGCGCCTCTATGTCCACCGCGGTTTTCAAAACCGTACAAATCTGGTCGTCCTACACCGAACTCAGCTCGTCCGTGGTGGCTCTCAACAATTCACTTCACAGCTTTGAGCAAGCCACTAGCTGGTCAGTAAACTCTTCGCTTCCTGTAGCTTCCTCTACGATGGCTTCCCATCGTCACGTTCATCTTCCTGCAATCCCTTCCATTACGGGTTTCGTACCACCACCCGTTCCTCAAATCGCCGTTCCTGCTCTCATCTCCGAACAAATTAGGTCCTCTTGCCCCAACCGCCTCAACCGACTACCGTTGTCAATTACAAATTTTCCGTCGTCTTTTTTGGCTTCCACTTTTCCAAATTTTCCTCACACTACTAGTACTTCGATCAATCCGGCAGTACCATCACCTGCTGCTCGAATTGCTCCCTCCATTTCAACCATCACACAAATTCGGCACTCCTGTATCAACCTCTTACCCCTGTTGAACGCAAATTCCTCTTTATTTTTATCTTCACCATCGTTCATGGTTTCCACCACTATACTAATTCGAACCTCCATCACTAGGAGTTTGCCAACCTTGGCTCGAATCGAGAAACCATATCCACATGTGTCACTTGAATTCCAATTGGAAGAGAAACCTACCACCACATCTTGGCAAAAGCTTCCTCCACCACACAACCTTCCAAACCCTTCACAGAACATCATGACACTCCTCGCCAAAATTTTTACCCATAATTGTCCAAATGTTGAAGAAATTAAGGACTCTGGGGACTTGCCCGACGATTTCCTCCTGAAGGATAAGGACCAGAACAAGGCTTATGTACTCGATGCTGTCCTAACGTTGCAAGGGTTGAACATTTCGGATCCTGCGGCCTTGGTTGTGGACCGTGACAGCTACATAGTGTTAAACAGTGAAGGTGCTCATACCTCAATGGCTACTGTTGCTTCTGATCTGTCTGCTGCTATTTGGAGAAGCAAGAAAATTGAGACTCCTGTCCTGTATCGAGGTGTGCACGCCCGAGGTACTGTTCGCATTTTGATCTTGGGCTCATTGAGCATGTTTAGCGACCATTTTTTTGGATCTAAAGTACAGAAGGTAGGCAACTCAACTAGACATGAAAAATCTAGTCATGAGAAATTCTTGTTCGAATACGAGAGGCCGGGATACACAAGCATGTCCCTAGCAAGGCAGATTTCACTCCGGCCCTTAGAAATGAACTCAATTCCTCCACCGCAGATCAACCTTGGTTGGTGTATTCATGCTGTCATCAAATCCTCTTCATTAGAGGATCAGATTTGTTGCAAGCAGCATGGGCATAAAGAGGGAACAATTGTGTGCTTGGAATCCTATTACTGTACATGGCTGAAAAACTACAAATATGTTTGTTTTCATTTTGTTGGTGCGAGTACACTCCAGATTTTAATATGTGGACACAAGTTTGCTCATCAAAGGGAGTGAATTGTATTAATGGCTATTCTTCAACGATACAAAGTTGTTGCAGATTTTCTGCAAGTGGTTGCACCAAGAAGGATCAAACACAATTCAGGGCTAATCCTTCAACACCGTATAGCCTCATCCCTGTTGCAGAGTTTGTTGCAGCAATTAGACAATCTAGATACGGAAATTCCATTAAAACCAACCCAATTTATTCACCGCCTGTTACACAACCCTCAAGTAGCCCTAACCTCTCCCTCCCTATCGTGAAAGGGTACAAAGGAGCAGCCTCCATTCTATGAGTAATGGCAATTGTTCGTCAAATGCAACCTCTGTTAACATTGGCAGGTTGTCCCCTCAACATGAGTGGGTCCAATGTTACTCTTATGGCTTCTGTATGCTCCAATCATGATGACCGTAGAAAGTGTTGCCGCTACATCAACGCTTTTGTTGCAGTTTCTAATGGCCACTATGCAAATGCAACAAGCACTCTGGGAGTTGATTCAGATGT
>JAOVVI020005240.1:0-16710 GCA_028571085.2 Nepenthes alata
CGACGACGAGCGCCGTCGAAGACGGGAGGGGCGTTAGGTTCAAATTTTGAATTTTGAAATTCGAAAGTTAGAGAGAAGGAGGAGAACCTCTCTCTGCAGAGCTGGTTATTTCAACTTCTGCTTAATTGGGATCAGGGACGTCTGTAAGTAACTTACCACCTACTATAACTAGCACTCGTCTTACGAGGGCGAATAACCAGCTCTCTCTCATCATCCCTATACTGTTTGGAGCCTTAAAAAGACTAAAAGAACCAGAAATGACTCTTACAGTTAGTACTTTCTGCACAAGAGCAGAAGAGCTCTGCTGTCTCGTCCACCCGTCTAGACAAGACTTTGACTAACCGGGGTTTGGGGCGGCATCCCCCAGTTTATATTAAAAATAATACCGGTAGTCTTTCCAAAGGAGTTAGCCTGTATTTCAAAAAATGAGAGATTATTAATTAAGGTGGTTCGGACACTTAAAATATAGGTTAAATGAAGCACATGTGAGAAAATGTGAGTTAATTGTTTTTTTAGGAAAAAAAGAAAGAGATATACCTATGAAAACTTAAAGTGATATGATAAAATAATTTAAAATTGCTTTTATTTTTTAAAAAATATTGCACTAAATTATGTAAAATGTCAAATATATATATATATATAGCCGATTTTACTTAGCGAGATTTAATGTTTTAATAGTATTGCTGTTGTCAATGTCTTGGAATTTTCGGTAGTCATGTCAGAAGCAGATCTACGTGCTTGAGTTTTTATAATTCTTATTCACATTTTCCTATGCTGAGAGTAACACTAATTGTGTTTTCCATTTATTAATTGTGTCAGGTTATGGAATTGGAGTTGAAGAAGCTGTTGGACGCAGCTAACTCTATTCATGAGGAAATGTTTTACCTCCGTAACAGGTGAGAGAGATCTTACATTTCCAGCAACAATCCTGCTCATACTGACAGTTTATTATAGTTTTATTAATAAGGATGATGTGGCACCTATTATACGGGCTTAATGAACAGAAAAAACATTAAGGAAAAAAGACCAATAAGTGTCACATCATTATTTTTTTAAATAAAATTATATTAAACTTATAATAAAAGTAGTATATTTAGTATATTATATTAAACATGAATCGTCTTCTCAGTTACTCCTTTTATATGAAAGCATAAAATGATTGCTTAATGCAAGCTTAGTCGCCTTCCACCTTATAGGGAAGAAGAGATGCAAGAGCTTAACAGAAAGACCAACTCAAGAATGTTCTGGCTGAGTTTTCTTTCACTTTTTGTCTGCCTATCAGTGGCTGGCTTGCAGTTTTGGCACTTGAAAACCTTTTTCCAGAAGAAGAAACTCATTTAGTCTAAAGGAAAGCTGTGGAATAAATTTATTTCTTATCTGTCACTGTAACATTCTCATAGTAGCAATACTTGGATGGAGAGTTTTGGTCTGCTGATTTTATTTTATTTTACCCTTTTTATATAATCAATAGTGGATTAGTCAGGGCCTTCTAGCGATCTTAACTTTCCCAAGGATCTGTTACAATTCTTCCATAGCTTTGTGATCTTTTCATCTATCCGTCAATTATGATCTATGATGTTCTAGTTCCTCTTCTATTAAATGGGAATAGTTTGCATTTAACTGAGGTGGTAATGCGTGATTGTTATAATTCAATCTGCTAAAATTCAACTTGGCACAACTCAATTTGAGCATGCTTTGGTAAGTTTTACAAACCAAAGTTGGCTAAATTTTAAACTTATTGATGTTATTTACTGCAAATTGTAACGTTGACTTCTAAAGTGAAAGAAACTTATCAGATAATAACCAGCCTGTCGTTATTGACTCTAGGTGATATCCACAAACAAAACAGTGCAGGAGTAATAGAAATTCACAATGAAATAGAACACTGGCTTCTGGATAATTCAATATGTACCCTCAACATGCTCATTTTGTAAATTTCCTTTGATGTTGTACTTCAAACTTCCATTTGGCTCGTCACCATGATTAAGAACTTGAATAATAAAAGATTGGGTCAAGCTCTGGGATGAACTATTCTACCCTTAGACGACTAGTAGTATAATTTGATCATGGGCCATTTGTTAAAACAACCAAATTAGTTACCTCCGAAAACATTTGGTAGGTGTTAAAGATGGATCACCTCCAGTGTAAAGAAAGAGAACTGATCATTTTGATTTGACAAAGATTCAAAAGTTTATCATTGGGAATAGCCCTTCAATGTTAATAAGAAAATTCTTTCAAGCTGCACATCTGCATAGCAATCACCAAAGCTGGGAACTTTTGCCGTCATTTTCCTGTGCCAAGTTTCCAGTTGAACTTTTAGAGGAGAAAAATAAAAAAAACACCTCTGGGTTCAGTTCTTCTGATGGTCATGCATTTTGGGTTAACATTCGTGGTATGTATATATTAGTCGACCCAGTATATTTAACCTTCTGAAGCCATGGTTCTGCCTGTACCAGAAACTCAAGTTCCCTCCATTCCACCCGGATAATACTGCTCCAAGCCTTCACTCGGGAACAATGCTGATTGCAACGATGGAGTAATATTTGATATGTGTAACCACGTGAGTTCCCGTAGGCTATCACCACCAACAGCACTCCTTTGCACAAGCACTCCCCTTGTTTTCATTACAAGCAATGTGTTCTTAAGGATCTCTGCTACTAGCTCCTGAAGCTTCTCACTTCTGTTCCATCTGATCATCACTTACATATACTTCACAGAAAGCATTGGTGTGCTTTCCATGCTGCGGGAGTCTTTCTGAGAGTGCCCCTGAACAATTTGGTGCAAGTAGTCGAGCATTGTGAATATAACCAGATTAAAACACTGCGGCCACAGACAGTATGGATCTACTCCAGTTAAGCACTTCTGAAATGACGATAAAGCATGATTCCTAACTTCTCTCTGATCCAAACAAACTTTTCTTAGTTCTTGCACAAGTCTCAACCACATCTCTTCGATATCCTGAGACATCTTTGCAGCAGCATCCTTGCTATCTTGGGTCTCATTGGCTCACTGCACCAAACAAGCCACAGAACCCGTCATAAGATCCAAGGCACGAACGGAGCAGTCGGTCTGTCTTACATGAAACTCAGCAAATTGGCTAGCTGCTTCTACACACACAAGGAAATTTGTAGGCAATATATGGGCTCCCGCAGACATGATGAATAGCAGGGCATCAAATCCAGCTTTGGAAGCTTCTGGGCACTGTGCTGTTTCAGAAAGGAGAGGTGTAATTGTGCGTCAGTCCATTTGTGACCGGATATAATTGGCACTAGCTCTAACGAGGCAACTGACTTCCTGGGTGATTTGTTCACAGTAGGCATCAACAACTCGCACATCGGGCTTCAGCATCAACTGTAGTGACCGAAGAAGTTCATCAGCCAAGTTCTCTTTGTACGGTAGTAACTGTCAGACAAATTTGAAGCAGTCCAAGAAACAGCCTTTTCCACCAAAGCACAAGGCATCAAAGTTGATTGCACAATAGTAGCAATGTGCTCATAGACACCCTGCCACAGGAGCACAATTCTGTCCCGATTGTTCAATGTAATTGCAATCAGTAGCTCAAGACAGAAGAATGCAGTGTTTCCATCCTCAGGAGAGCTAGTCCCTTTCTGCGGTCAACCTGCAACCCAAGTAAGTGACCGTGCAAGCTGCAATAAAGATTCAGCTTGCAGAAAATAATACTCTGTAAAAATGCCATTGACATGGCACTTCTGAATTGTCTGAAGGGTGCGTTGATGAGCACCAAGTTGTTGCTAAATAGGCTGTGACCTAGGCTCTTCGGTGTCAAGAGATAGTAACTGGCTGAACCAGCCCATCAGCCCTGAGAATGTTCCCAGAGCACCCACGGATGCCAAATAAGCTGAAGTTACTGAATTTATCAGAGGCTCTCCGTGACCAGAGCTGAGTGTCATCTGCAGCACAACTGACCACAAGAGCAGGAAGAAGACTGAGCTTGTGCAATCTTGAGATTCAATCCGGGATATTTCTACATTCTGTGCTGATGTTATTACCATACCTATTTGCAATTGTGAAGACTGTTATTGTTGCCATTCTGGCTTTTTTGTCATCCCCAAATGCTGAAACTGGCTCGTCGACAGATGATGAATTCAACAAGGTGGTGTATTTGCAAAGAGAAAGAACCAGATCATCCATCGCATGCTCGAGACAGTGGCACCCTGAAATCCTAGCAACAGCTAAGTAACCATCAATACAAGTTTGATAGACATATTCATGTTCTGCATGGTCAAGCACCACCGATATTGCAGCGATGGTCAGACCTGACATTGTAGCAAACATGTCATGGTCAATAGAAGCTCTGGAATCGGCCACAATGTAATATGCCTTCTGCTTGGATTTGTGCATTAGATCATTCCAACAGCCCGGAGTAATCTCAGGCAAATCAGAACCCTGCTCTGGAGTAGTCCGAATGTTATTTCTGCAGATTGAGTGACACAACTCTGACAGAAGTCTCGAGGAAGATCATTACCTCCATTGATGTGTCAATTGTTTTGGATGAAATCCTGTTCCGTCATCTTTTTCTTCACCTGTACATTGTGCTAATCAGTGTTGAGCATTATAATAGAATACGTCAGCAAAAGAGCAGCATCCTTGTTAACTAAGATTTGTGGTGATTGCTCCATAGTCGCTCTCTGAGAATGCCTTGAGCACTCTGTTTTGTGATTCTCCCGGCAGCTTGAAAGCCTCTAAAAAAAGCTGCAATGCGGTATACAAATTCATTCCTCGAAAGTCAAAGTCCCAGCAAACTCATGAAGAACCTGAACGCAAATCATCATGGTTTCCCAGAAAGTCCCCAACAAGATTCTTATCTAATCCAACAGTATGCCTAAAAAAGCTAGCCACACTTCGAGGGTCAAGTTTCTCAGGCAGTAAGTGTGAACCTGAAGAAACTCAAACCCTTTGGGTCCCGATTGAAGCGACCAGCACCAATTGTCAATCTTCTCTTGATATATTTTCTTCGGCGGACAAAAAGGAGCCCAGTGTTTAGGATCACTGTAGTTGTTGCATTTAACCATCCAAAATAGTGTGTATTTCTCAAGATTGACTGAGTCCTGCTCGAGACCAAAAGACCCATTGCCAATCCTTTGGCCATTCCCTGAATTACTGCAATCAGACCATCCAGCGCAAGATTATGCATTGAGGAGACTGGACAATTTACTGGAAATGCACTCTTTGACAACAAATTAGCTAGGTCTTCAAACACATTGCTGCATGTTATGTCACAGTCTAGGTCAGCATACATCACTACCATAAATGTCTTCTGCCTGCACAAGTCAACTCATTTCCTTATGCTCCAGTCTCACGCCCCTTGGTATACTTTCTGCTGCTTCCTTCAAAGTGGAAAAAAAGAGCTTGCGTTTGGTAATACTAGGAGCTCTGGTATTAGGTTCTAGTGGATGGGGAGGGTGTGCCACGATGAAACAAGAGAATGGAAGGCCACTTTGTATTGGATGCTCTTTATCCTCTCCGCAATGATAGCTCTGTCGTCCTGGGGAGTGTTGAAGTTTCATTATTCTCCAGAATTTTCTTAACGGCTTGTTGTTTTGGCTAGAGCCTCCATTAGATGACACAAGAAAAGAAAGCCTCGAGTTGTTGTTCGAGTTCAGAACGCAAATAGTGATACAAATTGAGAACAATGCTACATAATGTAGAAAGAATCAGTGGACTTATTGACAAACCAAATTGCATCAGATTCCGAAATAATTCTTCCTGTATCAAATTCAACGGCTGCCGGTGCCTCAGAAATGAATCCCCTCCCAGTTCAATAGCTAAATTAATGAACCATAAGGCAAAAAGCAGTACATCTTTATTGAATGCTAATGTATTTGATTGGGAACCCATTCCTGTGCGCTCAGCAAGATTTAATAAAAAACACAAAAACCAACAAAAAACTTTAATACATGAACATGCTTCTTTCAAGGGCTCATCATTCACCATATAGGCAAGGATTTACACCTAGACCACCTGAAAGGAACATTTCAAGTCATATTACCCACGCTTCAGATCCCATCACTTCAAAGCCAGCTAGATTTCTTTTCCCCAATCTGGCAATAGTATCTAATTATTTAACACAATTTCAGATGTAAATCGTGCAACTCTGCAATCAAATGGAATCCACATAGCACATATTGTTTAGCTTCCAAGTATGGTGAATATCACATTACCAAAGGCATCCCAGGACGACATTAAAAATAACGACTAAGAAGGAAGGGCAAGCTGGCCACTAGCTAGCATCCGTTTGACATTCAATGCCAAGCAATTTAAAGTTCTGTACGTGTCCTCCTGTCAATTGTAAGTCATAGAATACCCAAATCTATTAAAACTCCTGTGCCAACCTCTTTATGACAACCTTACATGTGAACACCCTCCTGCCCCCCCCCCCCAAAAAAAAAAAAATCAATCGGGACCAAGGTGAAAGGAAAACCCCACACGAACTACTCATAACGTTGAAGAACTTAACCTAACCACTAGGCCTGCATCAAGAAAGGCTAATCAATGGCTTTGGGGAAAATCAAATCTGACTTGCATGTTTCAAGGGGGTGTGCTATTTCCCTGGTTGACACAAGGGTGAGTCAACCAAGTGCGAAGGCTGCATCCTTGCCAGCAAGAAACTGAAAAAAAAAAAAATACCAGAACTAACAGAAACCCAGACAAGGCAGCAGCTACTTGCAGAAGAGAGAGAGGGGAAAAAAAAAGAATTTAGAAACAAATAAAAATGACCAAAAATTTGCTGAAGTTTTGTCTATGGTTCACAATGCACTTGGCCTTTTGATTCCCTGCCCTTCCGCTTACTTTTCATGACCAATCTAATCAATCTGTATTCGCAGGTGGCTGCAGATGCTTAAGAATCGTTACTTTCTCAGAACAGGTGATTAAAATAACACAGCCATGTTTAATACACTTTAATTGTATGCTATTTAGATGATTCCCGAATTGAGAGTTTATTGTGGAATCCAACCGTTACTATCCGTTTCTTTCTTACGCACTGCATGCCAAGTTCAGAAAAAAAAAAAAGATGAGGCACATCACAGACAAGGAGGTAGAAGCAAAAAAAAAAAAAAGGGTATACGTTTGATTTAATCGAACTGCCTCTATTAACCAATGCATGATCTGTGTTCTCTACATTTGGAAGACAGAGAAAAGATACCACCTGACAAGCACACGAGTTGTATGGCAAGCTATCCGCTGTAACAACTCACCCTTTGTCCTCGCTTGATGGACAACACGAAAATAAGTGTTCACTATGGTGCAGACATGTTGATTGCTCAAGAAAACAGACGCTTTACTTTTCATACAAGCTAAAAGAACTTGAAGAATTTTCGAAAGTACAACCTCTTCTGGTGCAGGATCAGTCACCTCAAATTGACAACTGGTCGCGGCATCAACAACCAAATGCACTGCATCTTCAACATTTGTAAGTGCTTAGATGAAGCACATCAAGCATTAGGATATTATATACAGCTGACAAAGCAATATCTGTAATTAGAGGACCAGTTTCATCTGATCGAATTACATCTAAAAATGGCTGTAGACACGAAACAGGATTAATATGATGCCACTGGTGCTGCCAGGTGAAGATTTGCTATCGTAAGGCCTTCCAAGATTGAATAAGAGAATGTTCTAGATGGTCATAGCCCGAAAATAGTGTTCACTCATCTCACATTCCTTCTCATAATTGCTTATACATCACCTATTTCAGAGTTAATCATACAGGCCAGAGCAACTTTGTCAGAAGAGGTGACTTAACATTTCTCCAGTTCTTCTTCAATGGCCAGTATATCAGACTGCAGCTTTAGGCAGCCCATGTTTACTCTGAAATCTTTAGAGGCCAGTCCTCTCCAAAATGTAATGCTGCTATCTGTGCTAAATCTTCCCATACACAATCTGAAACTTAGAGAAATACCACATTTTGGAGAAAACATATCCATCATAGTTTTTGTTTTGTAAAAATTATTGTATAGAATTGATGAAACATAGGCAACTTAAATGTGCCATCATCAACTCCAAATTAAATAAAACATCTGGAGTTCAGAAAGTGAAATCATTAATATGTTTGAACTCCAAATAAGACTATGGCAGATTCAGAAGTCACGCCCAAGCAAAATAATAGACATTGGTGTGAGAATAGTGATAGAAAAACTCAAAACCATTGTCAATGCTGAAAACAAATGCAGGGAAATTATGATGTCAGCCTTGAACAGATTATCAGTGGCATAGAGAGAAGCGGTGCCACTACTACATCAGCATGAGCACACCGTAGTTGTCGTGGGAGAAGAAATGGGTGATTGTAGCATTACAAGAACCTTTTTTGAATGGTAAGATGAGAAGAAACGGTCATTGCTCATATGGTGATTCGTTGAAAATGATGGAAGATAGAACGCAATTAGTTGTGTAGATAGTAGTAAGAGCGGATTATTTCCAAAAGGACTACAAAAGAGAAGCAAAGGTGAGGAAAGTATAAACAGTGTTAAGAATATGATACTTTTGCTCAAAATGATCATTTTAATGAAAAGTATAAGGACATAAGTGATGCGACATAGTGCTTGTTTGTTAGATTTTGTTAAGAAAGATGGCGGAGGCATATTCTATAATATTAGCATAACAGAAGACTTTGATTGCTTGAGCGAATTGGGTTTTGAACATTTGTCAAAAATTGCAAAAGGCATGGAGTGACTTAGAATGATTATTATATAAATGGTAAATTCATATATAATAAGAGTACTTATTAAAAAATATAATAAAATAATAAGGCCTGCCCTTAGTTGGAATAGAAGTAGGATCACAAATGTCAGAGTGGACCAAATTAATATGTGCAAAAGTTAAATAGTTACTTTTATTAAAAGATAAAGTTGTTTGTTCGCCTGAGTTACATAATATGTAATCAAAACAATCAAAATTACTTGGCCTAAGTAATCCAAAGAGACTAAATTTTGAGCATGAGGTAAAGACGAATAGCTGAATCATCTGTGTCATAGACTGGAGGAGATAGAAGTAACAAGAGAAGCGTAGGTTGGACGTGGAAAATGCAAATATGTAAGCTCAAAAAAGCATCCAATTTTACGCAATGTCCTAATAAGCTGTCTTGTTTTCTGATTATGGATATCACATTCTTTGAAAAAAAAAATATTAAACGAAATTACATTTAATAAGTTAACCAATAAATAAAAAGTTGAAAGATGAGTTGGGAAAATGAGAAGTTTCAGAAATATAAAGGTCAAGTATAGATATATGACTAATATAAGTGATTGGAGACATATTATGATACTTCAATTATGCGTTAGATGTCATATATTTACAACAAGTAGAATTGATAAACTGAGAAAAAAATATACCTAAAGAGACAGATATTGAAATAGAGTTATGAAACAAAACTTGGTTGACAATTACCTCTAGATCAATTATAGTAAGATATGATGATGTAGAGATAGAATATGTTAAAGCGGTAGAGACGGTAGTCATGGATTTTTGAAAGGTTTTACCCTTTTTAGTATCTCTGGAATCATTTTCCCTTTTTATGATAATTGTAGATATGATTTCTCTTTTTTTTTTTTTACAGTATTTGTATTTTCCATTGAAATGGCATAAAGAAGAGTAAGTAGAAGCCACAATTGAAATGGCAGAATTAGATGATGTAGTAACCATAATTGTAGTAGTAGGAAAAAGATAACAAGCCTTCTATCGGGTTTCTTTAGAATTAAGTTTGGTGAGAGAAATGCCAAGTGTAGGCAGACGAGAGCGATGGAACCATGAGGTTCTAGTTTGCTAAAATCATATTGGATATTCATTAAAAAATAAATAAATTAACATCAATCTCGATATTATGTAAAACGTTTAGTAGACTAAGTATCTAAAAATATGAAATTGGCTTGAAAAAGTTGATCCCAAAAGCTATTGATTTGAGAATAAAATTTAGCAATAGATTGGCTAAGCTCATGATGCATTTAATAAAGTTTAGATTCCATCTCAAATTAGAGAGTAGCATCATTGGAATAGTTGTATCAATTGGCAAGAAAATCCTAGGCAAGTTAAACATTCCAAAATTTAGGAAAGAGATTTTGAATGTAATGAACATATGTGTTAATAAATCAAAAAAACATCTTACAATGAGTTTATTCCTAATTTTTAAGACGTTTATCAAAGTCTCTCGGTATTCCTTATCTATTTTTATAAGTTTGGGTTTTATCCCTATAATAAAATATTGAAGCCTGCGACCAATAATAAAGATATTTGTGAGGCCCATATATTATAGTTGGTGTCGTTTAAAATAATTTCAATATGACAAGTAATATCATACAAGAAAAATATTATAAGAATATGATAACAATAACCAAATTGTTAAAAATGATATGAAAGACTGGTTTACAGAAAAAACTGCCGGAGAGTAGTTATAAGGTTGCCAGAAAAGTCACTAGAAAACTCGCAGGGAAAGGTGCCAGCGCTCACTGACGATGGTATGCGGAAGCCAGCGGCTGGTAGAAGTGGCTCAAAGTCCAAGAAGAAGTGAAATGGGCTAAGAAGACCAAATGGGCTGCGGATGAACAATTAGCCTGGTAGCAATAATAAACAAAACGACGCGTTGAAGCAGAATAAAGAGAGAGATGTTACGTAGCATAATATGTTACTGATCTTTGCTTAAATTGTGTCACGTTTAGTTATTGACCATAGCGTAAACAATGTGTTTTATGAGCAATGAAATGGTGGTGCAATTTAGTTTCCAATGGCCTCGCTTGTGAGACGAAGTGCTGCGGTTTAGGCGTCGTCTTTGCCAAGGGTCCGCGAGAACAGCAACAATGGATCGATACTGAAAAGCGAGAAACAATAGCATCGATGCCAAAAAGGAAAAGCAACAGAGTCGGTGAAACATGGATCTTAAGCTGGTGTGTTTGGATCTGAGACCAACAAACAAATTAATGCGGATTGAGGATCAATTCGGAAAGCAGAGGTCGTCGCAGTGGTCATGTAGTAGTATGATGCTAGAGTGATACGTTCTTCACGGCCGCACGCTGGAGATTGACGACAAAGCGAGGAGATTGTTGAGAGAAGGGGGATTCTGGCAGAGGAGAAATCGGGAAAAGAGGAGGAACGGCTGAGGGAGAGAGATGAGCAAAGAATGGGGATTAGGAGAAAAAGGGCGCGGGAAAAGGGGGATTTGAGAGGAAGACAGAGAAGATCGGAGATGAGAGGGAGATGCAAAGAGAGTAAAGATAGAGAGAGAATAATATTCTTCTTCTTTTCATTTTACACATGTCCACAGTATATATGGAAAAATAGGAACAGGGTAACGGGAAAACGGGACGGGGGTAGCCTGCTCAATTAAACAAATGGAATAGAAATTAAACAGAAAGCTAATGATAGATTATATGCAGTAATTGCTCAATTACTCCCCACGTGCATCCATGATGATAAACGAAATTAATTAAATATCTCATAACATTACCGTCGTCATCAAAAAAAACATTGTCCTTAAGGTTGGAAAAGAAGAAATCGTAGTGAAGTGTCATTGTCGCTTTCCATGTAGTCTTGGCATCTTCTTGAGATAGCCATTGGACAAGTGGGTGAAGAATACTTTGGGCTTTAGGCCTTTGGAGCTCTCTTAAAAATGTCATCGTCAAATCTGATTGCCGTGGGGCTTCTATTACCATGGGGGCCTTTGTTGAACAGTTGGTATTTGGTTTCTCCATGGATAAATGGATCATCCATTGCCTTGGTTTGCGCATTGGAAGTTGAGGTACTTCAGCTAATGCTTCATGACCAAACAAGCCCACGTCGGTCCACCAGCCAAGCTCTCCTAACTCCAGTGTCCCTTTCTTCTCAGTGTATTCAAATTCAGATAACTCGAGCAAATCATCAACAGCCCACGATGGAGATGCAAAGGTTTGTTGCACAGGTGGCTTTATGGCAACTTGTGGTGCATTTTTGTTTGGTGGCTCCATGTAGTTTCTTTCATTTTTCTGTGCGCATTTAGAGCCCAAAGCCACTCTGATACTAGTGGCGAGATATCTCTGGTGATTTCTAGTAAAGGTGCTGGCCAAGTGAATCGATTTATCAAAATATTGACAAAAGAGGGTTCGGTTTTCAATACAAAAAATAAAAGCAGCCTTGGCATTAAAGGAAAAGTCCCATGAGTTGGTAATCGCTGAAAAATGATGCAGATCATCAAGTTTTGTAGAATGGGAACTGCTGAACATTCTCAGTATAGTAAATAATTCAAATAATTTTTCTAAAGGCAGGAGGAGTGAATTCATCACAGCAATTGCTACAATATAAGTCCATCGCAGAAAGGACCGCTTGCACCAATCTTTATCCTCTACCTCACCCAGCAAGATAACAATAAATGGGTTACCGGACACCGTGCTATCATTCGTATAAACATCTCCCTAGTTTATCTGATCAGTCGCAACACACTCATAATAGAGACGAAATCGTAGTCGAGTACCACCCGGTGGAAGTGATATTCTACAAATGGGACATATATCTGACCATTGACCGCCCTTCCACCACAAGAAAGCATGTCTACAATGGTTTAGCACATTGTGCACAGGATCAGTGCTACTCCTCATGTCTCTAAGTGCATGACATGGAGCAACCTGCATATCATCGCACCACTCAAGCAGATCAAGTGATGGGAAATGCCATATTGCATCCTAAAGTGATTTTCTGTCATAATTAGGCTGCAACAAAGATGAAAAAGATATTGAGGCAGCCACACAATTTATTGATTTTGTGAGCACAATTGATCCCTCACGGAGTCTATGCTGCCTGCAACTAATATGATCCTCTAATGAGGAGGAATTGATGAAAGTATGAATACAGCAACCAATGTTGTTCTTCGGTGGAGAAATTGAGTTCGTTTCTAAGGGTCGGAGTGGAATGACATGGAGAGGTGCCGATGGAGAATTTGGTTCAGTGAAAATGGTGATTTGTGCCATTGTCTGGGAAGAGCACGCAGCTGTTGTAGTATCAATTGATTTTGCCGGTCCCATGTTCCAATCACAAAAACGAAGGTGCCTGCTATGATTGTTGTCCTCGATGATGTCACTAGCTGGAATTGTGAACTTACCTTTGTTACAGCAAGACACACCCACTAATGCTCCATGCTTCAGCAATGCACATCCCCAAGCACCAGAACCTACCAGGAACACTCTTGCATCCACGATTTTGTTCTGCAACTTGGATCTAAAAATAGAAATTGGGGCATCACAATGTTTGTGGAAAGGCCAGAAATCCTTTGGATCCAAGTGTTGAGAGGGAAGAGAATCGGTTAAATCGAAGTAGAAAATTTAAAAAGGTGGATGGAACTTACTAATATAGGTCTTAACAATTTTTGGCCAACAATATCACCAAATATGGTAGTCATGGGATCCAAAATTGTCCCTGCACCCAAGGTAAAGTGGCGAAGGATATTGTCATCACTCTCTCCAAACCATAGGAGAGAATCCGGTTGCTTGCTAGACAGTTTCTGAAAATTCACATCTCCACAGATCCACGAATCCATAGGAGTAAGCGTTGGCACTGGCTCCACACCAGTAATTGAAGTCGTGATCTATGAAAGAGTTGGAAAGGCTATGTGGTAAAGGAAGATGTTGTAGAGGTGCAATGGGAGGTTGCTCTTCAATTTGGGAATCAGGTGATGCATGTGGAGATGGTTTCTCGATTCGAACCAAGGAAGGAAAAATTTAAGTGATGGAGGTTTGAATTGGTTCAGCGGTAGAAGTGTTAGAGATGTTACCTGCTACAGGTGGTGATTCCGTTGGATATGCTCGAGGCTATTGTAGATCGATTTGGTTCAAGGAAGGAAGAGAATGTCTGTGTGGGAATGTCGAATATGTGTGGTGATAGAAATGGAGGGAGCGATTCGAGCAGCATGTGGTTGTACGGACGCAACGAAGGAAATAATTTTCGGTTGAGGTAAGAGAAGATGAAGAACGGTGGTGGCATCTGGTGGAGTTGGTGACGTTTTTAAAGAGGTTGGGGTTAAAGTTTGCAGTTACGATTGCGGAAGCAGTGGTGGAGGATAAATAGTAACAGATGGAGAAGCCACAAGTGAGGGAGGACTTATTGACCGATTTTCCTCGATTGATTTCAGTAAGGGAGTGATGGATTTGTGCTATAGTAGAGGCGGTAGTGGCGATTTGCTCTGCGTGTTGTCAAATGATCGTCGTTTGCTGGTGGATGGTCATGGAAACGCTCTTCTACTCATGCGATAGCTGTGCAACCGCAGTTTCAAGTGCCTGCAGTGCTTGTTTTTTGCCCATCATCTCCTCTACTTTTGTCTCAATGAAAGTACCATTTGATACGTGCTTCATGGCCGCACGCTATAGATCGACAACGAAGCGAGGAGATTATCGAGGGAATGAGAGTTCTGGCAGAGGAGAAATCAAAAAAAGAACAGAAACAGACAAGGGAGAGGGAGAGATGAGCAAAGAAGGGAGGGTTAGGGGAAGAAGGGCAAGGGAAAACGGGGATTCGAAAGGAAGACAAAGAAGATCAGAGAGGAGAGGGAGACGCAGAGAGAGTAATATTCTTTTTTTTTTTATTGTATCCATGTTAGCAGTATATATGAAAAAACAGAAACGAGGTAACGGGAATGGGGTAATGGGAAAATGGGACAAGGGCAGCCTACTCAATTAAACAAATGGGATAGAAATTAAATAAAAAAACTAATGATAGACTATATGCAGTAATTGCTCAACTACTCTCCATGTGTACCTATGATGATAAATAAAATTAATTAAATATCTCGTAATATAACATAGAGACAACAATGAAGAACAGACCACGAAGCCAAGAGAGAGGATAGCAGCAACAATTGATGGCTTGCAACGAGTAGAGAGGACAGCAAACAGTGAGAGAAAAAAATTCAAACGAAGGGAATGATAAAGATAACAGGAATAATTATTTCTCCAAGCCACGTAGAAAATATTAGAAAAGAAAGAAATAAAAATTTTTATATTTGTATATTTTAAACTATAAAATTGATATCCTTTTATAAAAAAAAAGAGACAATCTAAATTAAAAAAATAATAATAATAAAAAGTAATCATAATTATATAAAAATTAGTTTATATCTAAATTAAAAAATATCAATTATCTTGATAGGTTCGATAGCCCATAAGCCAACCCGGAATAAGGCCTGCAAAGGAGGAGCGTCCAGAAAGCCACAATCCAAGAGAAGTCTCTCGTGGCCCAAGGCCTAGATTGCAGGGCTCAGATCCACCCAACAAGATGTGGGCCCTCAGAGTTGTCTATTGAACGCAGCTCAATGGCATGCGCCTCAGCAGCCCATGGCTAACCAGGAATAAGGCCTGCAAAGGAGGAGCGCACAAAAAGTCAAAACCCAGGAGAAATCTCTTGTGGCTTAAGGCCCAGACTATGCGGCTCAAATCCACCCAACGAGTTATGGGTCCTCAAAGTCACTTGTTGAATGCAACTTAATGGCATGCACCTTAGCAACCCCAACTCAGTAGACAATCTCATGTGGCCATGTCCCTAATTGTCTGGTACAGTACAACCCGTCAGGGGACCATGACCCGAGCGCACTCAATAGGCCAAGGCGGCAGAGTTAAGCTGTTAGCCACACACCACAACAATTGCAGATCCCTAGCAACGGTGAGCGAGCATGCATATTCTCATTCTACGAATACCTCCTTTCTTTCTTAGGAGAAGAGGAATTTTTTCAGAAATCAAAAAATTCAAAAGGAATAAACAACCATAAGATGTAACTCCCAATCCCAGAGCTACTCTCCGAAGTAGGCATTCCTTTCGCTAAGTTGCCCTTCCATCTAGGTGTACCTAAAAAGTCACTCCCTAGTAGAGTAAACTGTCAGACCTTAGCTCTTCATCTTAAAATCGCTCCTAAATTGAGTGCACTGTCAGAGTTTAAATTTCATCTCAAAGCTACTTCCGAGCAGAGCGCACCATCGTAGATCAGTTATCCATCTCAAATTCGCTCCCCAACAAAACCTATTGTCGGAGCTCAATTCTCTATATTAAAGCCGCTCCTCAATAGAGCGCACCGTTGGAACTCAATCATCTATCTCAAAATCGCTCTTTGATAAAGCGTACCGTCGAAACTCAGCCCTCTATCTTGAAATTGCTCCCAGATAGAGCGTACCGTTGGGGCTCAATCTTTCATCACAAAACTATTCCCCGACATAGCAAACCACCGGAGCTCAATTTTTCATCTCGAAATCGTTCCCCGGCAAAGCGCATAGTCAAAACTTCCCATCTCAAAGTTGCTCCCCACCATAGTACATCGCTAGAGTTTAATTCTCCATCTCAAAACCGCTACCCAACAGAGCCTACTATCGAAACTCCATCCTTCATTTCAAAGTTGCTCCCCGATCGAACGCATCGTTGGAGGTCAATCATCCGTTTCAAAGTCGTTTCCCAACTGAGCACACTTACCAAAACTTTACCTTCTATAAACACTCAATCCCCCGAATACACATCTACGCAGTGTTTTTTTACACATCCTCCTATATTTTTATTCATCGGAAGATATATCAGAGAGTAAATCCTACCATCCTCTAATCTTTCATTTATCAGTTGTGTTGTACAGAATTTAGGTTCAAAGTAATAACGATCAGATCTATTTCAACTCGACCTATCGAAAAGATTAAGTGGCTTCCTAATTCGTTCAGTAATCCGAATCCGAGGATGATCGCATCTAATTTAGGAATGATATAATTT
>JAOVVI020005241.1:0-16709 GCA_028571085.2 Nepenthes alata
CCAGCCTGCTGGCAGCGCACCAGCAACCCGAACCCGAATTATTTCCCGATTTTCTTCCTATACCAAACCTTAATCCGTCCATTGGATTAGTATAAATCATTAGCATCCTAATTACCTCATAAATATCATGTTCTCAAATCCGGAACCTCACACTCTTTGCATAGAATCTCTTCGTCTCTGCTTCATTCTCATAAATCATCGCTCTGTCCAGAATCTCAGCATAAGTCTGGAGCTTTAAATTTGACAGCGACTTCCTAATGTCATCCCGTAACCCTTGTTGGAACTTCTTCGCCTTCCTCTTCTCATCCTCTACGTAAAATGGCACAAAATGGGACAACTCAGTAAATTTGGCATCATATTCCTTCACCGTCATGTTTCCTTATCTCAACCTCATAAATTCCTGCTCCTTCTGATCTCGGAGGTTGGATGGAAAGTACTTCTCCATAAAAGGATCCTCAAACATCTCCTAGGTAATGACATCAACGGACACTCCCATCGCCCTCTTCTGCATGCTCCACCAGCTATCAGTTTCACCTTCCAGTTTATACACTGCGAAGGTGACCTTCTCCCGATCGGTACACCCAATCACAACGAATATATTCTTCATCATTTTTAACCACACGTCCACTTCCGCTGGATCAGGCTTTCCTAGGAAGCCCGGTGCTCGCTCCGCTGTGAATATGTCGTATGCGGTGGGACCAAGAAATGCCGAGACTGGCTCGGGTGCAGGAATCGGAGCCATGTGTCTCTGCTCGATAGATTCTACCACATTTGTCATCCTCTCCAACAGATCAATGTAAGCAGCCTCTCTATCATATTGCGTACTAGTGCCACCACGGTCTTTTCTTCTACCCCATCTACTTGCCATCCTATAATTAAGATAAATACAAGGTTATAAGGACAAGAATTCAATGAAATGAGAAAGAAATATTCAACAGTTTAAGAAATTTAAACCTAACCTAAGAACTTATCTCTTAAGAGTGCTAGTTGCCTTAATTTTCTCAACCTATTCCTATAGGAATTCAGTACAAAGATTCAATCCTATGTCTCCGCTTTTTGGTCAATCAATTCCTAAGGTATCTCAATTCTCTAATACCAATTATGACGGAATGTATTTTTTTTCCTCAGAAGCTTCCGTCAAGACAAAAACAGGATTAACAGACTAAAATATAAGGCAAGACTTCTATAAAAATTTTGATAGAGTCTCCTTTATAACTGGATAAAAATCTAAAAATATAACCTGTATGATCACCCATTACAAGCACATAACTATCAATTATACCATAATTCTTCCTATAATCTGCATACATACGATCACATGTGTCATCCATGGCATAAATCTATAAAACTATTAACTACACTAACAGTTCATAAACGAGATACCGTCTATGACCTGTACAGTATATCTAAAAGTTTAGAGCGGAAGCTAAACTATTAACTTGTAGAAGCACAGTTTTCCTTTTTACCACCACATACATCATAGTCATTCTATACAAAACCCACATGTGCATGAATATCCATAGATATAAGATCCATATACAAAATCACATATCCAGTCAAGTCTTTACATCAACTGGTTCTCCCAAAATAGCTCTAAAATGCTTCAGGTCCTCAAAAGTCTTCAGGAATTTCTTTCGGTTATTCTTTCTCGTTGGGCACTAAGTCTACTACCTCATCTGGATGGGGGAAAATTAATAAAATAGTAAGGCAGGGCCCAGCAAGGTACATGCATATGTTCAGTAAAACAGTGATACAAAATGGTCATGAATCTATGTAGAAACAGAACGGTTAAATAGAATATAATCTAAAAAATAGAGAAATCATACTTTGACGATATTAAACTCAGAAATCAGTAATCAGAAATCGGTAATCAGTATAATTCAGAAAGCAGAATCAGAAATCTATAATCAGTAATCAGTATAATTCAGAAAGTAGAATAAGAAACTTCTCTTTCATTCAGAACAGTACAGTAATCGGAAAGAAGCAGAAATTAGTACAGTAACAGCGATACAGAACAGAACAGTAACGGAACATAACGATAACATAACAAAATGGTAACATAACAGAACGGTAACATAACAGAACGGTAACATAACAGAACGGTAACAGACCCTACCACTATACCCTACTAGCTGAGTGGACGAATGATCAATGATAGATTGTGTTCACTCCACACAATCCAATGCCAGAAACAAAACAGAAGTATCCCATCTCGCAGGATCGGTACGGTATGCCACCCGAAGGTATGCCAAAAATAGAACTTTCCTCATGACCGTAACACCCCGAGGAAGGGCGGACCACATATAACTCCATGGATAGAGTTATCCTCGATCACCACCGTAAAGTTCTAAAGCATGCCGAAGAATCTAACCTTACTGTAATCAATCCTGGGTCTTAAATAACAGTATCAAAAATAGTTTTTTACTGAAAATTTTTCTTTCATAATCAGAGTTTTACAATTTCCTTTCAGTTAACTTCAGAACGTTCAAAATATACAGTAACGGTCTAAAAATCCTTCAGTTTTACTTCAGAAGTGCATGAAAATTTATCGGCATAAGTCCGTGTAAATTTTCAAAAATAAATTATATAATGAGCTTCATTTCAGTGCCAATCAACTTTTATATAACATGAACTATGGTTAAAAATTATTAAAACCCCTTCATTTTCGTACCTAGGGATTCGCCAAAACTTTCGGACTCAAATCGAACACTAAACATGTGTTTATTTATGAAATTAATGCCATAAATCCATACACATATACTAAATCATGCAATTTAGCCAAAAATTCTCAAAATTTTTGAGTTAGGGTTTCATCACATGCTTTCGGAATCAAATCGAACACTATTTACATGCTTGTACATGAAATCGAAGTCAAAACTTATAATAAACATGGATAAACACAAAATCTAACCGAACAATCGAGGGAAACATGCTTCGTTTACTTTAAACATGCAACAATACTATTTTAGAGTATTTTTATCAACTTTAAAGCAAGAGAAAATGGTGAAAACGAATAATAACGTCCGAAGTAAACTTATCTTAGCCCGATCTAATCTTATTTTTACCCGGAGTGGATTGGAACAAGTGATTTCCCCTTTCTCCTCTTCTTTTCTTCCTCTTCTTCGTTCGTGCTCTGCTCTCTCTCCCATTTTCCTTTTTCCCCTTTAATTTATAACAAAAATGAAAATCAGAACGCGGGCAAAAGTCGGGGCTGCCCTCGAGTGCGTGTCGAGCTCGCAGTGAGCGCGAGGTTTCTACAAGGGGGTCGCTCGAGCGCGCCTGGCGCACGGCGAGCAGCTACTCACTTGAATTTTGTGCTCACTGTCTCGCCTCGAGCGCGTGGCAAGCGCAGCTCTACTGCTTGCTGAACTTGGATATTTTTTTAACTTTTTAATTTCAACCATCATTTTTCAATGCATAGTTAGCCTCTGAATGATTATCATTATTTTAATTACTCCCAATTATCATATTTTTGGTTCTGGGGCCTCACATCTCATGGTATGGGAGCTAGTAATGGGTGCTAATACCAATGGCCCAATGAGAAAATATATTTTTAAAAGTTTGGCCAATATATTAAAGAAGCTTGAGAGGCTAAAAAGCCCAATTGAAAGACCCGTCAGATGATATGTAATAAACTGAAGATAACGATCGAGCGATTTTTTCCTTTCTCATCTCAACGACCTTAGACACCAATTGAAATTGTAATGTGGATAAAACTTTATCCATTCAACGGTTCCCTGAGTGATTTTCTAGACGGTTTCTTAAACAGTTGATAGAAAAAGTCAATTGCCCCATAATAATTATAAAAAGACCATCTTTTTAACAGGCTAAAGGATGACACACTCGAAAAAAGAACATCTCCCTTTCTCTCTAAGATGCTTCGAGAAAAGCGCAAGCTTCAACGCATAAAATTAATTTAATTTTTAATTTGCATCATTTATTTTTTTTCTTTCAAAAGGCAAATATCGACTTAAGTATGCGGAGACTGAATCCGTTTCATGCAGTATTTGGATCCCTAATCTGTATATCAATTTGGATCTGAGGATGTAACACGATCATTATTTTACATACAACGACGGATTGCATAAAGATAACGAAGGACACACAATTCATTAATAAGGTGAGTAGTTAGTATGAAAACTTGCTTTGTACTTTGCAAAGATATAACAATTCATAATGATTTGGCATGTCTCCATGTAATAGATTGTTAACAATTGTAGCTGTGACTTTTAATAATGAATTGTTTTTAATTAAAATTTGTAGTTTAGCTTTCTAATTCCTCAATTAAAGAAAACCTCTAATTACTCTAAAAGTAGTATTAAATTAAATAAACAAAAAAAAGAGTAGATGGATAAAACATTACCAACGAGGAATCCGAAGTACAATACTTGTCGTTGTTTTTTCTTTTTATTGGATATTTATTTAATAAAAATTGTATTAAAAAATTAATTAAAAAAATACGTAAGAAGAAAAATATCACTTGATCACCAACTTATTAAGGCACTTGTATATTTAGAAGAAAAATATAACTTATTTTATTTAATAATATATATATATATAATTATAAATAGGTAAGAAATTTAATAAAACTCCCACTAGAATATTAAAACGTAACGTTCGAGTCCTGGGGAGTTCGGTATTTTGGCCAAAATCATTCCTTGTGGAATAAGACGAAAAGACAAACAAACCCTTCCTTCTTTCCGCCCTTCTCATTTGATTCTTTTCCATTAGTCTCAGAACTCTTCACAAATCTCTGCTCAGACAATCGGGCATGAAAACTCAAGCTCCTGTTCTTATTTATTCTCTCTCGTGAATCATTAAATTGATCGTTCCCAGAGTAATTGTTCTTTTTATTTGGCTTCCCAGCGAGATTATAGATGACAAAAATCTCAACTGGTAGTCAAAGCATCACAAGAGATCGATTCGGGCGAAATTAAAGGTCCAGACCTATTTTGATGAAGATTGAAACTCTATTTTAAATTCTGGGTGTGTGTTGTTAAACTCTCTATTTTCTAGTCCACCTAACCAAGATTACAAGTTCAGGCGTAGGCGGAAGAAGTTTGAAGCTTGTTTTAGATTTTAGGTGCTCTCTCTCTCTCTCGTGCACCCATCCATCTACTGTTAATACTTATTTTGGCCAATTTGTATTTTTTTGCATAATTGAATTTGTCATTTTAGGGTTTGTCCTGATGAATTTTTAGTCAATCTTGTCGATGGCTGAACTTGTTAGTGACATAATGCTTCTTATATTTTTGGATGAAATTGGCGTCGATTTTCCCAAATTTGGTAACTATTTATTGTTGTCTCTGAGCTGTTTTTTTGTTGTTCTTAGATGTATCTAGTAATTGATGCCAAACTTCCCTTTTCTTGTGGTGAAATTTTTATCTTACTAATATACCAAAGTCATGTTATTATCCCACATCTGATCCTAGTACTGCATCTATCTGGCCACTTTGTCTCACATACTTTTCAACTTCGACAGTTAACACAATTTAAATGACAGTGGCAGACAAATGAGAAGTAGTAGATATTAGGAGAGGATGGGGAACAAGATTGCCCGGACAACACAAGCCTCAGCCACGGAATACTATCTCCACGACCTCCCATCCTCGTACAACCTGGTTCTCAAAGAGGTCCTTGGCCGTGGTCGATTCTTCAAATCCATCCAGTGCAAGCATGATGAGGGCATAGTCCTTGTCAAGGTGTACTTCAAGCGCGGGGACCAAATTGATTTGCGGGAGTATGAGCGTCGCCTCTACAAAATCCGTGAAACTTTCCACGCCCTTAACCATCCCCATGTTTGGCCCTTCCAGGTCTTTCATCAATTTATATTGCTTATCTCTACCCTGATTTTGTAGAGGGCTTTGATTTCAATGGAACTGAATTGTGTTATCTTTAGTTCTGGCTGGAGACTGACAAGGCTGCCTATTTGCTGAGGCAATACTTCTTTAATAATCTACGTGACCGGCTGAGTACCCGACCTTTTCTAAGCCTTGTTGAAAAGAAATGGCTTGCTTTTCAGGTCTGTGCTCTTCTTCATGTCTCTTTTTTCTTTATAGTTACTGTCGCTGAAGTGTGGGACTGAGTTGGAAATGAATTTGTGGGTGTGCTTCTGCAGTTGTTATATGCAGTGAAGCAGAGTCATGAGAATGGAATTTGCCATGGTGAGCTCACATATATGGAATTATGATAATTGTGGTCAGTAATTTGTTGCGGTAGTTTTAACGAGGTTTTTGGGTTGAGTTGTTCATAATTTTTTTTTTTTTTTGGCATTGTGAAGGTGATATTAAGTGCGAGAATGTGTTAGTTACTTCATGGAATTGGGTTTATCTGGCTGACTTTGCATCATTTAAACCCACTTACATTCCCGATGATGACCCATCTGACTTCTCTTTTTTCTTCGATACTGGGGGAAGAAGACTTTGCTATCTTGCACCAGAGGTTGGTTTTTGTGTTCACAATTTGTTCTTTTCCAACCTCATGCTGACTAGTAAAGTACTAGTTGTTGTACATTGTAGTTAGTTCTCATGCTATATTGTTTGCAGTATGGTAGCCAGATTCACAGTATGCACCTATTGGTATGCGGTACTCAGAAAAGTTACAATTATCATAAAGGGTTTTCATTCATAATTGCAATCAAGTGCATTGTGAGTGGGGCATAGTACATGGGGGAGGCTAGTTAATTTAATAACTATGGTTTATTTATACTATAGTTGGATTAGTGTTTAAATTGGTTGCTTGGGTCTTCAATGCAGATTTTGGTTCTGCAACTGCATAATTTAGATGCAGAAGTTAGGATCTCATACATGATACATGATATGGGAAGAAGATAACAATGATATATGCTGAATTGTTGAGAGATATTTGTGATCTTATGATACTGCTAATGTGATGATTGGAGAAACTATGAGTACTGCTGAAGGTTGCTACTTTCATCTGCAAAGGGAGAGAGGAAGTAGACATTTTGGCTACACATATTTAACTGGAACAATAATGAAGGAATGGACATTTTAGTTCATCAATCTGACCAGCCATTCCCATTCCCTCATTATCCTTCCTGCCAAACAAATAGAATCTTGGATTAATATTGGTGGAAAAATGATTTGCTTTTTCTACCAAATGGTGAGAATTTTCTGGTGGTATGCCATTCTGATCCAATGATGTGGCAATCTTTTGGTATTTTTGAACTGTGATTTTGGCTTGCAAAATTCTGAAGGGGTAGGCTATTTTTATTTTTTGATTCTTTATTTTGTAGTCATTTTGAAGCTGAGGATTGGAATTGTGTGGTAGCTAAATGTTAGATTCATCTTCTTGAATGTGTGGATAATGTGGGAGGAAGCACTTTTGAAAGTTGGGTCTTGCTTAAACTGTTGGATTGATTTAAGTTAGATTTTGAGTTACATGAGTGGAATGATTGAGTAGTTGCGAAAATGAAGTGCCTTTCTTTCCAGTTGAAGAGGTATTTATTCAGAAGTTATTTCATTACTGCTAACAAACTATAGAGGTACAGTTGAGTTTTACGGTGACTTTATGCTAGTTGATTTGCTGCCAAAGATATCTGTCCAGCAGTTGATTCTTTGAATATAATGTCAACTATGCTCCAACTTCAAACCACTGGTCAGGAACATTAGGAAAATTAATTTTGTCCCATTTGATGGAGCTTGGAAAATTCCCAAACGACATGTTGTCAAAATCCTGACAATGAAGCTTTGAAATATTGCTTGCATAGACATGATAATTCTAATACGGTGGTGTAGATGAATTTATGGAGCTGACTCCTATAAATTGGCTTGATTCATGCATCTTGTGTGCCTTGTTACTCCCTTCACCACTTAATTAAAGGTCTCGGAGCAGCATTACTCTTAGTTTTATGATTTTGTAGATAAATCTTCCTAAATTGGTTGCAATTTTCCAGAGATTTTATGAGCATGGAGGTGATATTCCAGTTGCACCCGATGCGCCCCTGAAGCCATCTATGGATATCTTTTCAGTAGGGTGAGCTTTCTTTGCCTTCAGTTGCATGATCACAAGAAGTTCTTTTTCATATTGATGCAAATTCGTACAAAATCTGCCTTAATTTACTACAGCTGACATCATTGAAATGATTGAGGCATTTGACTCTTGATAAAGTATTTGGCTCATGATGATCTAAAGTGCTATACTAACTTCATATAGCACAAAATTATGTAATCAGGAGTTCAGCAAGAAAATGGTAATGATAACTTGAATAATTGGAAATGCGTTTGCAAGCATGAGAATGAAATTTAGGAATATTTCTAAGTTTTTAATGCTTTGAATTTTGTAGGAAATCATAATATTTTCTTATTGGTGTATATTATATGGGTCCAAACTTTTTATCTACTGGAGTTGTGATAAGTTTTAAGCTTCGTTAATGAAGTTAAGATTATGTTTAAATTTTATTTCTTTGATGGACTACCGTTGGGTGCCTATGAAAAGGCACCTAATATCATATGCTTAAGCCTGTTCATGTAATGAATTTTTAGCTTCATATTGATTTTAGGATTATGTTTAGATTTTATTTCTTTGATAGACTATTGTTGGGAGCCAGGTATCTTTTTAAATATTGTACGCTTAAGTCTATTCATGAATATTGAAAATTACTTATTGGTTGAGAATTTTCTCTCTCCTCTCTTGTGATTTCTCTCTCTTCCCTCTAAATCTCCTCTCTTCTTCCTCTAATCATCCCCTCGTTCTCAATTCTCTCCTCTTTTTCACTGTCTTCCTCCCTTCTCCGTAAATGTTTTCTCTTTCCCTCTTGTTCCATCGTGTTTGGTATTGGAACGTTCTTATCAGATGCTTCTCCCTGTTTCTTATGCAAACTGCTTCTGCAATTAGTCCGGTTCTCTGGCCAGGGGGGAGGTTGCTGGTGATTAAGAAATGTACTTGTCATTATGTGTGAGGTGGGATAAGATTCTGAACATGGTCAGTAAAAATTAAGATGTGCGCCTGTTCAATGTAAGGGTGATGGAGTATACATGGAAATTGTGGGAATTCCTTAAGTTATTACGTTGTCTTGAAATCAATTTGTGTGCATGCGAGCGCACAAGGGATCTATTAGCTTGTTAAACCTACTAATGCGCTCATACTTTTCTTTAATGAACATCTGATGCAGAACAAAGATTGTATGCTGTCTTATTTTTTTTACTTAGCAGATCTCATGTGTTCAAATTATCTATGATCTGCTAAATCTATTATCTTCTTTATTAAGGTGTGTAATTGCCGAGCTATTCTTGGAGAGCCAGCCATTTTTTGAACTG
Organism: Nepenthes alata; assembly: GCA_028571085.2. Classification (NCBI taxonomy): domain Eukaryota; kingdom Viridiplantae; phylum Streptophyta; class Magnoliopsida; order Caryophyllales; family Nepenthaceae; genus Nepenthes; species Nepenthes alata. The sequence continues at coordinate 9,279 of JAOVVI020005241.1, forward strand.
TCACAACTACTTGCTTATCGGAGAGGACAATATGATCCGAGCCAACATCTTGAGAAGGTACCCCACCATCCACTATCGATATAGACAAACGACAAGAAAAGAAAATGAAAAGAGGACAGAAAACACAGGCCACCCTGTTAACGTAAAGTAGTCAAGCTATTCCATCTCCACAAAAACTCTGATTTTTACCATTGTGTCAACTTCTTGAGCGATCTTCTCTACCCCCTAATATCATATCTTGTTTCTTTTTCCTTGACATGTTTGTATTTTGATAATCCCCAGTTCATTTAGAATAACTGTCTTGATTCATTTCCAATCTTTACCATTCAGTCAGTGGTTTCATTGCAAATGACTCGCTATAACATTTGGTGAATATCTGACAAATTCCTTTTATTATAAGATTTGAATCAACAGTTACATTTGTGTGGTGATTATATTTTGAACTGGTATTGTAAACCCAGATCCCCGACCATGGAATTCGCAAGATGATTCTTCACATGATTCAGCTGGACCCTGAGTCACGATTGTCTGCTGATGGCTATCTGCAAAGCTATGCTGGTGTTGTGTTTCCAACCTATTTCTCACCATTCTTGCACAACTTCTATTCATGTTTGAATCCTCTTGATTGTGATACAAAGGTAAGTGGAATCTTGTATTGTGCTTTGAAACTTTTGATTGATTCTGTGATTTACACCTAATGCTTAGCTACTTGATGCCACATCTGGTACAGGTTGCTGTGTGCCAAAGTGCTTTCCATGAGATACATAAGCAATTGTCTGGCACTAGGTTAAGTGAGGAAGCTGGTAATGACCCAGGAGCTTCTCCAAACAGTCCTGGTAGTAAGACATCTGAGCAAATGGATCCAAAACAGTTGAAACCCTCCATCAGGAAAGATGTTTTGGCAAATGGCTTGGCTCTTAATCAATTTGAGCTTTTCAGTGATTTGCGGACCTTACTTAGGGATGTGAACCACAGTAATCACTTTTCTAGTGATAAGAAAATGCCGGAGGATGAATCCAAATCTGAGTATTTGGAAAATCTGCATCATTACAGCTTGCAGTCTCCAAACCAGCTGCTTCAAACAATTTCTAATGCATTTAAGAAACGTGAACATGCCTTCCTTAAAAAGATTACGATAAGTGATTTGAAATCGTTGGTGTCTGAGCACGATAGTGAATCGGATACTTATAGAATGCCATTTTTAAGGTTGCCTCCAGAGATTATGATCTGTGAAGGTATGGTTCTGATTACCTCACTTCTCTGTTCTTGCATACGTAATGTCAAGTTTCCTCATCTGCGGAGGAGTTGTATACTTCTCTTGAAGTCTTCTTCATTATATATCGATGATGATGATCGCCTACAGCGTGTGCTGCCATATGTTATTGCAATGCTATCTGACCCCGCAGCAATTGTTCGTTGTGCTGCCTTGGAGACTTTGTCTGATATTTTGCCTTTAGTCCGGGAATTCCCTCCAAGTGATGCAAAAATTTTCCCAGAGTACATTCTTCCAATGCTATCGATGCTTCCTGATGATCCAGAGGAAAGTGTGCGGATCTGTTATGCCAGCAATATATCTGAACTTGCACTGACAGCCTATGGTTTTTTAATCCACTCAATAAGGTTGAGCGACGCTGGAGTGCTTGACAAATTGAGCTTGCCACAGAAGTTATTGGTACCATCAGCTGATACATATGGACAGGCACTGAAATTAAATGGCAACGTACAACTCGCACAGCTGAGAAAATCCATAGCTGAGGTTGTTCAGGAGCTTGTAATGGGTCCAAAGCAAACTCCAAATATCAGGAGAGCACTCTTGCAGGATATTGGCAGCCTGTGCTGCTTTTTCGGCCAGAAACAGAGCAATGATTTCCTGTTGCCCGTCCTTCCTGCTTTTCTGAATGATCGAGATGAGCAGCTGAGAGCAGTTTTCTATGGACAGATTGTGTATGTCTGTTTCTTTGTTGGCCAAAGAAGTGTGGAGGAATATCTTTTACCCTACATTGAACAGGCTTTAAGTGATACCACAGAAGGCGTTATAGTGAATGCATTGGATTGCTTGGCTATACTATGTAAGAATGGCTTCTTAAGAAAGAGAGTAATACTTGGGATGATAGAGCATGCCTTTCCTTTGCTATGTTATCCCAGTCAATGGGTAAGGAGGTCAGCGGTATCCTTTATTGCAGCCAGTAGCGAGACTCTGGGAGCTGTGGATTCCTTTGTTTTTCTTGCGCCACTTATTCACCCTTTCCTACGCAGGCAACCAGCATCCTTAGCCTCAGAGAAGGCTCTTCTTTCATGTCTAAAGCCTCCTGTCTCAAGACATTTATTTTACCAAATACTAGAAAATGCCAGGAGCTCTGACATGTTGGAGAGGCAGAGAAAGATATGGTACAATCCATCAGCACAGCTTAAACAGTGGGGAAATGTGGAATTACCAAAAGAAGCTGAGGACTTGCTTTCTTTGAGGAGCTGGCCTATCACACATCGAGAACCTCAGAATCAAAAAGGTGTGGGACAGTCTCTGCAACACATGGAGATGAGTGAATCTGAAGGTGCTGAAGCTAAGTTGGGAGCTGGGGGGGGATATTTGGGCACTCCTTTTAGCTCGCTTGATGCCCCTCACCTTTCCTCTGAAAAGCTGCAGTTCTCTGGCTTGATGTCTCCTCAGGTTAATGGCATGAATAGCTTTTTTTGTGACCAATCATCTGAAAACATACCTCTGTATTCCTTCTGCCTGGACAAGCGGGAAGTGGGAAATTCTCAGGCAGCATCAGATTCTCCGTTGCAGCTGAACTCCCTTGGAATAGGTTCGTCATCCACTCCATGGATAAATCCTGTGAACAAATCTTTGGGATTGGCTAGTTCAGTTCCAGTGCCTAAGCTTGTATCAGGCTCGTTCAGCATCAGTGGTGGTTCAAAACAGTTCCACAGAGTGGTGCATGAGCCTGAAAGCAGAGAAAGTGATCAAACCTTTTATATGGGAAGCAAATTCCAGGATATGGGAATATCTAGCTCTAAAGGAAGTGCAACGTCTGTCGAAGAAGTCTCCTCTCCTGCTGATATAACTGGAACCCCGTCTCTCTCATGGACGTCATCGATTCCCGACTCAGGTTGGAGGCCCCGTGGAGTGTTGGTTGCACATCTACAGGAGCATAGATCTTCTGTGAATGACATTGCTATTTCATCTGACCATAGCTTTTTTGTGAGTGCATCTGATGATTCAACTGTGAAGGTGTGGGACTCGAGAAAGCTGGAAAAGGATATCTCATTTAGGTCTAGATTAACTTATCCCCTGGAGGGAAGCCGTGCACTGTGCACAGCAATGCTCCGGGGCTCTGCTCAAGTTGTCGTTGGTGCATGTGATGGAAAGATACATGTGTTCTCTGTTGATTACATTTCTAGAGGACTTGGTAATGTCATCGAGAAGTATTCGGGTGTTGCTGATGTTAAGAAGAAGGAAGTGGGAGAAGGTGCAGTACTCAGCATTTCAAACTGTACGGTTGATAGCTCTACAAGCCAGATGGTTATGTACAGCACCAGGAATTGTGGAATTCACCTCTGGGATATTCGTGCAAATACTAATTCATGGACATTGAAAGCAGTTCCCGAGGAGGGTTATGTTTCTACTCTGGTAATAGACCCATGTGGAAATTGGTTTGTATCAGGGTCTTCCAGGGGTGTGCTGACTCTTTGGGATCTGAGGTTCCTTATACCCGTTAATTTATGGAAGTACCCTCGTCCATGCCCTATAGAAAAAATGTGCCTCTTTGTCCCTCCAAATGCAGCCTTTTCTGCTAGGGCTAGGCCCCTTGTCTATGTTGCTGCAGGCTGCAATGAAGTTTCTCTCTGGAATGCAGAGAATGGAAGCTGCCATCAGGTGTATTTCCTTTTCCTTTCCATTAATGTTGTTAAGTGGAGAAGAGTTGACGGTAAAATAATTCAATCACCAAAAGTGTTATCTAATTAAAAACCCAATACCGGTGGGCATTTGGTCCTCTTATATCAATATTTTCCGATACCGCGATAGAATTGTAATATGTCATCGTATCATCAATATCAAGATTTATCATCTAATATATAAAATATCTGCTGATGCACATCCAATATTTTCTGTTATATTGGCCATTTATTCTCAAAAACACATTTGTATCCAATACTTCTAATACCAATATGCATCACCCGATGCAGACGATATCAATATTGCTGTAACCGATATTGATATTTTTATCCATACTGTCTGGATAACTACTAGCAACCAACAATCAAGTTGGTAAGAGTTTTGAATGTCTAACATGTTTCAAATGATCTCTTGTCTTCTACTATTATGGTGTTGGCTTCCTATTACCATGATTACTATTGCGAGAATATTTTCTTATAAAATTCTAAGAACGTTTTTGGTGCAGGTACTACGGGTGATGGGTAATGAGAGTGATGTGGAGTCATCTTCTGAGCTGCCTTGGGCATTGGCCAGACCTCCAAACAAGACAAATTCTAAATCTGATCCAAGACGAAATGTCAATCCAAAATACCGAGTGGATGAGTTGAATGAGCCCCCTTCTCGCCTTTTCGGTATCCGTTCATTGCTTCCCCTACCTGGTGGAGATTTATTTACTGCAGGAACTGATCTGAAGATTCGTCGATGGGACCATTGCAGGTTCTCACTCTCTAAGCCAAGTTCTTTTTAACAAAATTTGTGCTCTTAATATCTCATGCACTTCGTTTTGACCTGCTCTCTTAACTATGCAGACCTGAAAGAAGCTACTGCATGTGCGGGCCAACAATAAAGGGACATGCAAACGATGATGTCTATGAAACTAGATCTAGATTTGGAGTGCAGGTTGTGCAGGTACATTAATGTTTTGTATCATTCATGAAAATGTTAGTATTTGTATCGGTTATATTCATATTAGTATCGGTCACCACGGGCACAAAATAATTTTTTCTTTTGTCCACATCACAAGTGTGTTATACTAAAATTTAACCATATTTAATCATTTATTTACCTATTTGAGCAGTATTAGTCAATTTTATCAAAATTAATTTTAGATTTTTGTTTAGGTAGTTGAAAAATATATCAAAATTTTGAGCTATGAATGCTTTATTTAGCTACAAAGTATGTGGTTTGGGCTTATTAGAAAATTGAAGTATATTTAAAACATGTGAATTTAATCTTCCATTAACGAGGCAAAAGAAAGCAGGTTGAATATCGGCTAATACTCTAAATGTCGGACAATATATTATAATATATCACTAATCCGATGACATCAAGAAGTCCCCCCCTGAAATAACCTAAAGTTCTGCCTCTATCAAACAGGAGGCCAGGAGACGACCTCTGACAACCAAATTAACGGCAAAAACAGTTCTTGCCGCGGCTGCAATTGATCCTGCAGGTTGCCACCGTGACTCAATCCTCTCTCTTGCTTCAGTCAAGTTGAACCAGAGGCTCTTGATATCAAGCAGCAGAGATGGGGCAATAAAGGTTTGGAAGTAAAAGGGTTTCCTTGGTATTATAGCAAAATGCTGTTGTATTTGTGCATATTATTATTACTATTCTATGCTATTCATTCTATACATAGTGTATCTCATCTCAAATTGCACCTCCCATTTTGATGCATTTGATGTATATGTTCAACTAGCTGACTGCTACAAATGTTATGGCAATAAAATTAGGTTTAATATCCAAATATGGGTACTTGTAAGAGTATCAGCAACCAAGGTTTTTTTTTTTTTGTGGTAACCACTGTGACAAGTCATAGGTAAAAAGAAAGTACGTGTGTAAGTAAATAAGAAACAGGTAAATTTATGAGATTTTTTTGTGGCTTGATTAAAAATGGGTTAAAATTATTTATATTAATAGAGAATATTATATTAAACTGAATAAAATAACGGAAAAAAATATTCACAGCATGTAAAAAGAGGAGTTGTGACAAATTGGTATTTTGTGGTGTTAAAAAGTGAAAATTAGGAGTTAAAAGAAGTTGAAAAGTGCCAAATACAAAACTCATCTTGCAGTCGAAGGAAAGTGGGTTAATTTGATGATATGATTTGTACTAATATGTAACTACACTAGCCATTTAGGGTGAATATTTGAGTCATTTGATGTTAAATAATCAGAAATACATGTAGTTTTCGATTTTACAAGTTTTCCACAAGATATACAGGGAAGCCCATCAGATTTTGAGTTGCTCAAAAAAAACTAAAAATAAAAATTTCAGTTTATAATTTCATTATTTAAAATATTTTTCGGAATTTTTTTTAAAAAATATGAATTTAAAATGTATTAAAAATACTCAGAATAACTATTAGAGTATATCAGTTTTTATTATTGGGATTAAATAAAAATGAGAAATTAAATAGACAATATATGTATATATATAATCAATTATTAAAAAAAGATTATAAATTGATAAGGAATTTAACATTTCTCAAAAACAAATAGTGAAAAACCATACGAGGACATCCTAACTTTTTGCATTGAGTTAATTTATATTACATGCTTTTTTTATAAAAAAAACAAAAAAAAAAACTCTTGCATGCTTGAATCAAAATTGGATGAAAAAATAAAAAATAAAACCGAGTTTGACTCGGAACTTCAATTTAAGTTTAAGGCAGCCTATGCTCGAGTCGGGACAAAAGAAACAAAAATTTAATAGTCTTTTATGTTTAAACTTTGAGCTATTGATTTTGCACGATTGAAGGACGGAGAGGTGTTTTTAGCTCGGTTATGAGACGATAAGTAAAATGATAAATTCTTTTCCTTTGAATGCACTTAATGGGATTCACTACATTGTTGCCCACACAAAAAATCCCAATTAACCTTTCATGATGGAAAATGAAGTTCAAAAAGGCTTACTAACAACTACCCTTTTGGGAGGACTGTTATTGCATTTTTTTGCTTTGTCACTTTTTTTTTTTTATCAAAAATCTATTTTTTTTTTATTTTTTTGGGCTTCATTAAAGAACCTTATAGTTATAGGAGTTGAAGAACCTTAGTCATTTTGTTGTGTTGAAGAACCTTATAGCCATAGGAGTATTAAACATGCCTTGACATTGATATCTCAGTTATAGATGGTAGATACAACTGTCTAACAATTTCAACTGTAAACCATCAAAATATCTCTTTAATTATTGTATGATAGTTGCCAGCACAATTATTGCAATTACTGTGATGATATGGTGAGCAAATAAAGTGTTGGTTGCGTGACTAGCTTTAATCTTGATCTATGGATGATGTTAATGAATTGAGCTTGCTTGCAGTCCCATAAGTTCTGGCAACGATCGTGATATGTGGCCGTGTTGGCCTTCGACCTCAGACACTTCCTGTGACGACCCGACTTTTATTAACATCAAAAGCCGTCGCCAACTCCAGAGTTCAAAATTATAAGGGGTAAAAAGTGAACTAGAAAAATTTTTTTTTTCTTTTCTTCATTC
>JAOVVI020005242.1:0-16709 GCA_028571085.2 Nepenthes alata
AGGGGCCACCTCACCAAGTTTGTCAAGGGCCCTGGGCAAAATTTTGGAGCAGCTGGCGGAGAAGGGCAGGAGCTGTCTCCTCCTCGAAATTGGGTTGCGGTATGGGTGGTTAATATGGTCACCACCCGACCTGCCAAAAACCCAGCCGACGATAAGGAGCAGCAGACTGGGAGAAAGAAGTAGCATACGGCAGACAACACCATTAGCTTCAATAATGATGATTTTACTCATGTAATGTCCCCCCATGCTGACCCCCTTATTGTATCCGTACTCATTTCAAACGGTAGTGTCAACCACCAGTTGAAGCGAGTGTTTATTGATAATTGTAGTTCAAAGGACTTGCTTTACTTGGATGCATTATTTAAACTAGGCTTAAAAAAGAACCAATTAAAACCTATCGAAGGCTCATTGTATGGCCTTGACAATGTGCCAGTGCCCGTCCAAGGGACAATCCAACTAGAGATCACTTTGGGCACGTATCTAAAAATAACGAGTCGTACGCTCACCTTTTTGGTAGTCGACCTGCCCTCTGTTTATAACGCTATACTAGGCAGACTGTACTTAACAGCATTCAGAGTCACCTCAATTCCACACCTCAAGATGAAGTTCCCAATGCCATACGGTGTAGGAGAGGTGTTAGGCGACCAAGTTATCAGGCGACATGTTACATGTCTCAGGTTGCCCCAAGCGGTAGCACTAGAAAGTTGAGGAACTCGATCATCGAGATGAGACAACCCTGCAGCAAGAACAGTCCAGTGAAGCCACAGATCTAGTCCCACTGAACCCGGAGGAACTGAAAGGATGTGTACAGATCGACGGCTCACTCACTGAAACACTGCGCGATGCATTGATCACGTTCCTACGACGGAACGCTGATATTTTTATGTAGACTCTAGCAGACATGCCTGGGATTCCAGCTGAGGTAATGGTCCACATGCTGGGGTTGATCCTGGCCGGAAGCCCGTTAGGTACAAGCGGAAAAACCACTCTATAGGAAAGCTTATCGCCATCCGGGATGAGGTGAAGAAACTGTTGGACGCAGGATTTATTAGAGAAGTCCACTACCCAGATTGGCTCTCTAACGTCATCCTGGTGAAGAAAAGAAATGGAAAATGATGGATAGGCATTGATTTCACCAATGTTAACAAAGCCTACCCAAAGGACATCTTTCCCTTGCCCAGGATCGACCTGCTGGTTGACTCGACAGCCGGACATGAGCTGCTAAGCTTCAAGGATACCTATTCGGGTTACAACTAGATCCGGATGAGTCTGGAGGATGAGGATCACACCTCATTTATGACAGATCAGAGCACCTACTGCTACAAAGTGATACCCTTCGGACTAAAAAATGCTGGAGTAACCTATCAACAACTGGTCAACAAGATGTTTGAAAAACAGATCGGTTGTAACATGGAAGTCTATGTCGACGACATGCTCGTCAAGATTAGGGTCACCGGCTACCACATCCATGACCCAGCAGAGTCATTTTAGGTGCTCCAAAAGTATCACATGAAGCTGAACCCGGCTAAGTGTGTCTTCGGGGTAGCCTCCGGTAAATTCTTGGATTTTATCGTCTCCCAATGGGGAATTGAGGTAAACCCAGAGAAGATTAAGGCCATCATATACATGGCTCCTCCACGAAGCGTAAAGGACGTCCAGCGATTGACTGGACGGCTAGCAACGTTGTCCCGCTTCCTCACAAAGTTTGGCGATAAGTACCAGCTGTGACGGCCCGGGATGTATTCCACCACATACGGCCGTAGTCAAGCCTAACCTTCACAACATATACGGTATAAATACTAATTAGGTGGACATAAAAATTTTCTTTTCTTTTATATATACTTTACATCGCGTATACAGGATCGCTTAAGGCCGAACTCCTTGAGTTGGCCAACAAAGTTTTAACCCCATACTTGGCCGACCAACATTAAGGTTGGTCGAACATGAAGACCTTGACACGAAATGAGATGCTACTAGGAACGTCATCTTCATTCTCCCATATTGTAATTACGGAAACATACTAACATCCATTAATTCTCTTACAGCTGAAATGTTTCACAAGTTCTTCCCAAAACATCAAAAGGAAAATACATCAATTCCTTCATTCCTTCGCTGATCAGCTCCGGCCAACTATGCCGTCTAGCTACACTATGTGACTCTATTCAATTTCATCCTCCATAAGCTTCTCATCATTTGAAAAACAGCAAGAGTGAGCTACAAAGCCGAGCAAGGTACCCTCATGTAGAAAACATTAACATACATGTCATCAGATCAAAGTAGAGGTTCATAACATAAACTTAGCATAAAAAAATTACCATATAATTTCTTCTTAAGTTTAAAAATCTTTGTTCTTATTCTTATTATCTTATCCTCAGAAAATTCATAAAACTATACTAAATTCCTGTCATCTTTAGGGACCGGACGGGAGCGGACAACATCAAGGAAGGGTTATGCGCAACCCCACAACATAAATTTGTATCCTCCTATTATACTCCCAGAGGCAGTTGGTAATGCCTTTTACCCGGCATATGGGGCCGTAGTCCATAAGTCTTGTGACACCAGAAATTCCCCCATGGCCCAGGGGCAGTCCTCGAGTGTCACTCCAATATCCTTCATCCAATTTTAACAGCAAGCTTAATGGAAACTCGGTTCTTAGTTCATATCTTTCGATGGGCATCTATCATAGTTCAAAAGTCAGAAAATCATAGAGTTTCACTTGCTGTCCGGATTACATATATTTTTCCTTGTTCTTATAGCCTTTGTTCTTAACTTCAAACAATTGAGGTCCGTATAGCCTTTCCTTTAATGTCTTAAAACCGAAGTTCCTTTATCAAAGTGTCGGAGGTCTCATTCATAAAAAACCAGAGGTCTTATGTCAAAAGTCGGCGGTCATTTATTATAAGCTGAATACCTTTTTAACCAAGCCGGAGGTCATATATCAAAAGCCCAAGATCTTTTTAACAAAAGCCGGAGTTCATATATTAAAAAGCCAAAGGTCATATATCAAAAGCCAAAAAGCCGAAGGTCTTATCTCAAACGTTGGGAGGTCTTTTATCAAAGCCGAAGGACTTTTACGCATAGTCAAATTAGATATCTTAAAAACTTGTTCGTGGCCAGAATTCATACAGTAAGTAAGGTTAAACAAAGATCTTTTACGAAAACACATAACAAAGCTTCCTTTAAACATGACATTAATAGAAATTCTTCCTTAATTTAGATGTTCAGAATAAATATCATGCATGCCGTAAAAGAAGTTCATCAAAATTGGACATACTTGCATTGCAAACATGAACTACAGAAAGATGAGTACGCTTACATTAAATCATGAACTTAAAAAAAGTGAGTACACTTACCTGAATTTCTTTACTTCGTCCTGGAATTCTGGGTTCCTTCACTAAGAAACTCGGCCGAGAGTCTCTTCCTTGCCTTTTTCCTTACACTCTCTACTTCTTATTTATGGGCTTTGGTCTAACGGTAGTAGGTAGGGCATGTCAATCACTCTGGGGGTGGTTGAAAGTCGATTACCTACTTAGGCATGGTCTTCCTAACTTTACATTTTGTAAGGGGTTCATTATTTTCGGTCAACTTCCGTTGACCGGAAAGTTTTATCTTATGCTTACCGTCTCCGAAAGCCGTTTGAATGGCCTCCGGAAAAGGTCTCCGGAAGTGGTCTTCGAAAAGGTCTCCGGAAAGCACTCATTAATCATCTCCAAATTCAGCGTCTCCGGAGATCAAGGTCTCCGAAACTTCACATATGGCTTCCGAAAAATTCTCCCTTTACCATCTCCGGAGATCTCCTTCATTGTCTCTGGAAGTCTCTTCCTTTGCCGCTCCGGAGATCAAGGTCTCCAGAACTTTAGCCTTTAATATCATTGTCTCCGAAGATCGAGGTCTCCGGAAACTCTACCCCTCGAGTTCAATGCTCTCCGGAGATTATGGTCTCCGAAACTCCAGTCTCCAAACTTCAATCGTCTCCGGAGATCAAGGTCTCCGGAAACTTCATCCTCTAAATGTCTCCAGAATCCATTGTTCCTTCTTTTCTTCTGGAGATCAAGGTCTCCATAATTCACCGTTTCTACTTGTTTTCCGGAGATCAAGGTCTCTGAAAAACCTGCGCTTCTTAAATTTTGGTAAATACCACGTTGTCTGGTAAGTTGGGTTACATGGTCGGCCTTCACACTTCTGGCTTCCTTCTTCCCTTCCGGTCAACGAGTGTTGACCGGATGAGCTTTCCTTCATGTTTCCGGTCAACTAGCGTTCACCGGTTAAATTTTTCCTCACATTTCGGTCAATAGGCGTTGACCGGATTAATTTTCTTATTACATGCTTCGGTCAACCGACATTGACCGGATAACCTTCAATTTCCCCTCATTCCTTCATCTTTGCCGGTCAACTGGCGTTGATCAGATAAATCTTCCTTCACAACTTGGCATGGCTCCATCACTACTCTCAGTCAACGTCAATTGACCGAATTAAATTTCCTTTATTCCTTGATTATATTGACTTAATGATTTGGACTTTCTATATTTTAGAATATGGGCCGTTACACCAGCCCTTATTTAAGGTCCTAAGAGAGACAAAATCCAACGGGTTTCAATGGACGACAGATTACCAGACAGCTTTAGATGAATTGAAGCGGTATCTGGCCAGCCCGTTGTTGCTAGTGTCACCCAAGGGTAGAGAAGAGCTGTATCTTTACCTGGCAGTGTCAAAAGTATCCCTCAGTTTTTTCCTCGTACGCAAGGACTCCGACACTCAACAGCAAGTCTACTACGTAAGTAAAACATTGACCGTCCAAAGAGCCGCTACTCACGCACAGAAAAACTGGCCTTCGCACTTATATTCTTTGTGCGGAAGTTAAGGCCATACTTTCAGGCGCACCGTGTAGTGGTCCTCACAGACCAGCCTCTAAAAAATATACTCCAAAAACCTGACGATTCTAGAGGGCTGGTAAAATGGGCTATCTAGTTGGGCGAATTTGACATCAAATTTTGGCCCAGACCTGCTGTAAAAGCGCAGGCTCTGGCCGACTTCATTGTTGAGACCACGACCCCAGTTCTCAAAGAGCAGCCCGCAGAAAGCACGGTACAGCTTGACGGAGTTCCAGAATAGATACTCCATGTAGACGGAACGTCTACGGACGTCGGCAGTGGTGCTGGAGCAGTTCCCACGACCCCAGAGGGGTTTGAGGTGAAGTATTCCCTAAGACTTGATTTCTCATAAACGAACAATGTTGCCGAATATGAAGCCCTGTTAGCCAGATTATGATTAGCAAAGGAGTGCTCTGCTAAGAGGTTGGCGGTCTATAGTGACTCCAAGCTAATCGTTAACAAGGTTAATGGAGACTTCCAGGTAAGCAACCCTCACCTGGCCAAGTACTTGGCAAAGGTGTGGGAGACTGCCCAGTGTTTCGACAAACTAACCCTGGTTCATGTTCCCAGAATTGAAAGTTGGAAGGTAGACCAGCTGGTTAGAGCCGCTGTAGCCAAAAATCAAGAACAGTACTTGAGGGACATGAGGGAGATTCTGAATGCTCTGTCATAGAGAAGCTGGAGGCAATGCAGATTTTCAAAGCGAAAAACTGGATGATGCCCTACCTTAGCTTTATGGCTAACAGATCATTACCAGAATGCGCAGAGAAGGATAAGCAAATCAAAAAGGCAGCCGACTGATATACTGTGGTTGACGGGCGGCTATATCGCCGTGATTACTCAACCCCATACCTCCGATGCCTAATTCCAGAAGAGGCTGGCTACGCCTTGAGCGAAGTGCACCTTGGGATTTACGGAGCACACATGGGCAGAAAAAACTTAGCCTTCAAGATCCGCAATGTATCTATCAATTTCTTTATTTGAAATGTTTTGTGTAAGTTCTAATGTTTTAGTAGACTTATTTGTGATTTTTTATTTTAATTTACATTGTTTAGACTTATGTCCAGGTTCTTTACATTTTCAGCATATGATTTTTTATAATTTATTTTCTTAAAAATTTTTGTCTATTTTGGATATCTTAAGTGCTTTTATAGATGGGTTAAAATATTAGTTTTATACCTTTGTATTGTAACTTCTTTTTGCGGAATAAAATAATATTTTATAAATGAATTAGATAATTTGTTATTAGTTAATATGTAATCACAAATTACTTTATAATATTTTTGATAATTATATTGAGTATTTCTACACAATATGTTATAATCCACTGTCCATGTGGGAGTTAATTGAAAATATTTATTTTTTATCAGAATAAGGTGTTTGTTATTTGTAAGGTTAGTAATATTATGTTGTTTAATTTTTAAACTTGTATTTATTTTATCTTTAATAGGATGAAATATTAGGTTTTGAACATATTTATTTTGGTAATTTTTTTAAAAAAAAGTTAAAATAATTATTTATAACTGAAGTGTATAATTTTAGATTAGAGAAAAATATTATTAAATCTTATTATATATGAGTTATGAAAATTCTCATATAAATTTTTAATAATTATTTGATTTTGATTTTTACATAGGAAAAATGTCAATTGATTATAATTAGGTTGATGAATGTGGTTAATAATTTCTTTATTTGAAATGTTTTGTTTAAGTGCTAATTTCGTAGATAAATTAGACTTATTACTTTGTAATAAGATATATCATTTTATTGATATATATGAAAAATCCTATCTGAAGTCTGAATTGATTTTTTAATACCAATCAGATAAATCCTATCTGAAGATAAATTAGACTTCTTTTTGTTGACACCGCTTGGAAATTGGTTTTTTAATATCATCAGCCTTATAATGTACAGAATAAAGTACTTGGTACACCTTTTTTACACAAATTTATCCTTTTAAGACAACTGTAAAAGGCTTATCTACACAAGTATTAGGAAATGAAATTATTTTTCTTTTTATTCAACCTATTAAACAAAAAAAAAATCTAAGAATTATAAGCAACATCCATATATAGACAAATTAATTTAATAACAAAAAAGAAAAAATAAATCAATTATTTAAAAGAAGAAATATAAATTGTTAATATTGAACTATAATTAACTAATTCATTATTATAAATAAAAATTAAAAAATTACAACAAAGTTTTAAAAATAAAGTATGTTCAAATTTATCAAATGCCTTTCGAAATAGAAAACAACATCAAGTAAAATTAACTTATGAAAAAAAATTTATAGAAACCCAAATTCCTACTAAAGCCAGACCTATCCAAATGAATTAAGAATTATTAGAATACTGTAAAAAACATTTAAGATATTCTTGATAAAAAATTAATTAGACCATCAAAATCACATTGGAGTTGTTCTATTTTTTATGTCACGAAAAATTTTGAAATTGAACGAGGTGTCCCTCGATTAGTCATTAATTATAAACCACTTAATAAAGCCTTCCAATGGATTAGATATCCAATACCCAATAAAAGAGATTTAATCAATCGATTATAGAAGGCCAATATTTTTTCTAAATTTGAAATGAAATCAAGATTTTGGCAGATCCAAATAAATAGATAAGATAGATATAAAACAACATTTACTGTCCCTTTTGGACATTATGAATGGAACGACATGCCCTTTGGTTTAAAAAATGCTCCATCTGAATTTTAAAATATTATAAATCACATATTTAATCCTTATACGTAATTTATTATTGTTTATATTGATGATGTTTTAATTTTTTCTAACACAATTGATCAACATTTTAAACGTTTATATCAATTTTTAAATATTATTAAACATAATAGACTAGTCATTTCTTTCCCTAAAATTAAATTATTTCAGACAAAAATTATATTTTTAGGATTTAATATTTATCAACATACGATAACTCCTATTCAAAGATCAATTGAATTTGATGATAAATTTTTCGACGAAATAAAAGATAAAATTCAATTACAAAGATTTTTAGGATGCGACATGGCTACTACTGGCCCTCGATTAAAAAGGACGCGCTCGAATTTGAGAAGAAGTGTGAAAGTTGCCAACTTCACAGTAACCTTCACCGCCAGCCGTCCGCTGACCTGAAGACACTTCAGGCCCCTTTACCCTTCGTGCAATGGGGGCTCGATATTCTCAGCTCATTTCCCATTGCCACGGGGAAAAGGAAGTTCACCATCGTTGGCATCGACTACTTTTCCAAGTGGGTCGAGGCCATCCCACTGGCAAAAATTATAGAGCACAACGCTCTTGAATTCCTTTGCCAGAACATTATTTGCAGATTTGGCATCCCTGAGGTCTTCATGACCGATAACAGGACCCAATTCTCAGAAAAATGCTTTACCAGGTATTGCGCCAGCCTTGGCATTAAGCTGGTCAACACTTAGGTGGCATACCCCCAAGAAAATAGACAGGTGGAGGTCACGAACCAAATGCTACTCCACGGGTTAAAGACCAAGCTGGAAGACGCAGGGGGCTCCTGTGTAGACGAGCTCCCCTCAGTTCTCTGGTCTTACTAGACAACCCTAAAAGAACCAACGTGCGAGACGCCCTTCAATCTCTGTTACGGGACTGAAGCGGTAATCTCGGTCAAAATTGGGCTTCCAAGTCTTAGGGTGGAATTGTTTGACCCACAGGGTAACTCCCAGAAAATCACAGAACACCTAGATTTGTTGGAGGAAACCCGCGACGCCACCAGAATGCAGACAGCAGCCTACCATCATTGAATTGCCCGATACTACAACAAAAAGGTAAAGGCGCGATAATTTGATATTGGAGACCTGGTCCTACGAGGCGTCGAGGCCACAAGCAAGCTGATCGGCCGAAATAAGCTCTCCCCAAATTGGGAAGGGCCTTTCCTAGTCTCCGCCGTCCTGCAAAATGGAGCGTACAAATTTTGAAACCAGGAAGAAAAAGTTGGTCCCACGAACGTGGAACACGATCCCCCTGAAACGCTATTTCCCATAAGGGACCCAGGTATGCTCTTGCATTATTGTGTGTACGCATTCACCTGCTTATTTCAATTTGCCAAAATGAGCGTTTCCTTAGCATACTGCCTTCCCCTTCCTATGTGCATGTATATATATGTGTTTACTTTGCAGGTAACCCGACCTAGACTGCCCCTAAGTTGAGAGGGTCTTCACCCTCTCGTTACTAAACCCTGGTGAGCCAGGCAGCCCATAAGTGGTTGAACATGAACCTCGGACATCCGAGCGGCCCATTAGCGGTCGTATTTAAAACCGAGCCATCCAAGTGGCCCATAAGCGGTCTTGTATGAACCTTGGTCATCCGAGCGGCCCATTAGCGGTCGTATTATACCCTGGTCATCCAGGCAGCCCATAGATGGTCGAATCTAAACCTTGGTCATCCAAGTGGCCCGTTAGTGGTCAAAATCTTAGAGGGCTAGCGCAGTACACACAACAACCTCCTCCACGAGGAGATAGCGTGATCAGCCAAAGATGGTCGAAGGGATTAAAATTCTTCTCCAAGGCTGGCCGCCCAAGTCAGCACTTGGGCAGCGCTACCAGGCTTCACTCACAAGCCGCTACTACTAGGCCGGCTAACACACACAGCCGCCTACAAAAAAAAGCCTAAGGATTTCACTCCTTCGGCAGCAATGCAATGGCCACTAGCCAACTAAGTTGACCGTCCAGTACAGTAAACATGCAAGCACAAATCAATAAAAAGAAATAGACACAAAGTGGAAAAATTCTCATTTTATTGCTTTCAAATGTATTACAATGTACATAATAAAAAGGGAAGACCAAAAATCGACAAAAGACTAAGGAGGCGTCTGACCGTCTCGCGGATCCCTCATGAGACTTTCACGGGTATGGGCGAACCTGTTTGACATATTAAGGAGATCCACCGGGAAATTATGGTCAATAAGCCACGCAATACGCCGACACATATTGACCCCTTCCCACATCCGTGACCACATCAGCTGCTCAATCTTGTGGGGGCGTATCCGAAGGCTCGGTT
The DNA here is from genome assembly GCA_028571085.2 of Nepenthes alata. NCBI lineage: Eukaryota > Viridiplantae > Streptophyta > Magnoliopsida > Caryophyllales > Nepenthaceae > Nepenthes > Nepenthes alata. The sequence continues at coordinate 9,904 of JAOVVI020005242.1, forward strand.
GTTCTCCAGCTCCGTCAGCTACCCTCCAAGTTGGCTAAGATGCCCGGTGATTTGCTCGTTCTCTTGCCGTAGCCGGGAATTCTCCTCTTTCAGACTAGCATTCTTAGCCTCCGTATCGGCCAGAACAGTCTGTAAGGTGGCGGCATCCGACCTGTGCTCCACCCCCAAAGCCACCAGCTTCGCATCCAGCTAGGCGATCTCTGCCTCCCTGTCAGATATCACTCGGTCCCACTGGTCAATTACCTTTGCAATGGCAACCAGCACCTTCTCCTTTTACACCAAAAAATAAAACAAATTAGAAATCCTAAATGGAGAAGTTATGCAAAAAGCATCACGGAAAATTATACCTACCAGACTCTCCGTGCGGGCCTATCGGGTTTGGCCTCCAAGTCTACCTCCAACGGCGGCGGGCTAGAAGCAATGCCCTCACGAGCGGAGCTGGCGATAGCCTCCTCCAGGAGTCCATCATCAACGTCATCCACGGCGGCAGCAGGATCCCCAGCGATGGCCTCCACTGCAGCTACTAGAGGATTAAGATCAATCACCGGCTGCTCAGCCGGCATTTGCATGGCTGGTGAGCCGACAGACGACTCCTGCGCCTCCACCGGTGGCTCACGGACTGGCTCTAAAAAATCTCCATCTACACCACTCGAAGAACCACCTGTGGCGTAGGCTGCGTCAGAATAACGCCTTTGCCCCTAGTTTCTGATAGGTCCTCAAATGACTTCTCCATCCAAGTTGCGCTGCTGAGACCGCTGCAAATCCTGGTAGTGATATAGTTGGGCCCCGAAGACGATGAGGAGGGTGCCTCCACTGCCATCTTTTTGGGTCGTGGGCCAATGAAGTCGTCATCTGTTGGACGGGGGTGGATGAGAAGGCACCTAGACTCCTCTGGACGCATCATCACCGCCAGCGGTGGTGCCTTGAACTTCTGAACTGGGGAAGGCGGTACCCAGTTCACCTTATTGGTCTCTACCCTAAAGACCAAGAAATCTCTCCTGAAATCAGAAATGTGGGCCTTGACCAGTTTGGTCAGCCACTCCAAGGACGTCGTCTCCGCCACAGACGGTGTCCCGGTATAAACCTCCAGCACCTGACCCCAATCCTTTGCCAGGGGCCAGGTCTCAGTCACCCTCACAGAGAAGAACCGGTTCTTCCAGTTCTTTAGTGAGTCGTAGATGGCAGTATTTACCTTTAGGTCACTACGAGGATCTAGGGAGATCCACTCACCTCCCTGATTTATCTTGAATAGCCCCTTCACCATGGACATTGTTAACCGCCTAGAATGCTTACGAAGGAAGATACAAAAGGTGCAAATATACCGTATAACATTGGCATGGAGCTGGGCGACATGAACTCGCAGAACTTAGAGGATCGACTGTAAGTCATCCGGAAGAGGAAGACAGACACCACTCCTCAGGTGGGCCTCATACACTGTCACGTGTCCCACCGGCAGAGAGAATGCCCTGTCATCCTTGTCCGGAACCCTCCACGCAATGTCCTTTGGGATATTAAATTAAACGCACTGTGCCTTTACGTCGTTCTCTCGAAGAACAGAAGAGATGTCGGCAATAGAGGTCGAAGCCATGTTTACAGAAGAGTTAGGGTTTTATTTGGAATGAAAGCGGGTTGAAGACAAAGAAGGTAGAGCAGAAGGCGTGAGAAAACACTAAGTGTAAGGAGGGAAACTTAAGCTGCAAGGTGTAAAACACCTTAAACCTCCTCGAGAAGGCACACCATCATTCCTTTCACGTGTCACATCCCAAATGGGCCTCTTTTGAAGCAAATCTTTTGACGCATTAATGTCCTGGATAGCGGTCCAACCGTGAGGGGACATGTGTCCACTTTTAACCTGACAAACCAGCTAATGGCCACGCGTCACACAGGGCTCATAGAAAATTCTCTGGAATCTTGCCAAAGACGGTTAACAGATCTGGTTGACTTTCTTCCCTGGATCTGACCAAGGACGGTCAACAGATTCGGTCAACTTTCTTCTCTAGATCTGACCAAAGATGGTCAATAGATCCGGTTGACTTTCTTCCCTGGATCTGAACAAGGATGGTCAACAGATCCGGTCAACTTTCTTCTCTGGATCTGACCAAAGACGGTCAACAGATCCGGTCTTCATCGGAATCTGGCCAATACGGTTAACAAATTTGGTCAATGCCTTAACCTTTCATGGAGTCCTCTGGGATTTTCAAGCAACGAAGGGTAGTGAGGGGTATCCCATCATGAACTTGCCAGAGGCCAGAATTTTAGCCACCGGTATGGGGGGCTAGTGATGGGTATACCGTAGCTGGGCTGGCCCAACAGTCAAAGAAGGCCCAAATAGCCTATTAGACGGTCAACGCCAACGTTGGCCAAACAGGAGGTGAAGGCCCAAATCCTGAAAGGCCCAAATGCTCGCCCAACGGTCAACGCCAGTGTTTACCGATTAAGACCCAGGCGGGTGGCCAACTCTCACCCAGAATGGTCAACCTGAGCGTTGACCGGAATCACTATAGCAACAGGCTAAAAATAAAAAGGCTTTTCATGGGCCTGGCCCACTTGAGGCCACGATCCAACAGACGGCCAACAATGGCTCTTTCCCCGGCCAGCAATGACTCTTTCCTTGACCAGCACCTTCCATAAACTTAGCCAACACCCAAGAAGGATATTAACAAAATCAGCGCCCTTCCCATAAGGAAGGCGTCAGATTTTCCCAATTTCGTGCCAACTGGGGCTCTCCAACGATAGAGTTCATGGAAGGAAGGTGAGCAATTTTAAAAGCCGCTGACTGCCAGGAAAGGAAGCAACCTCAGCAAGTTTGGCAACTTGCGCCTTCCTGTAGAAGAAGACCATCCAGAATGACGTAGGGCATCACACCTTCCAACCAAGGAAGATCACCCTGCCGTCCTTTAAGTAGGCCCTGGAATCCTCATTCAGAGCATGCAAACTTCTACTCATGCAACACCCACAATGACAACTAAGACACAGACATACAACTCTCTGCTCTCTGCTGACAGTCAGAGAACCCAAGGCATACAAACGAGCTTCTTATAACCGTTTACTGCCTTCCCACCATCCAAATTCAAGAAGACGGCATTGCCTCTCTTTCATCTGGAGATCTACATGCTCTTGCACTCTCTCTTTTAATTCTCAATTTCAGTTACCTTCCCAGATTTTGAAAGGTTGTTTATTGACTTGAGCGTCGGAGTATTTTCGGTGGAAAATTTTTTTGTCGACACACTGACCTCCTGTTCGTTTTAGTGGTGTGCAGGATCCAAACTCAGTGAACAGAGCCAGAACCAGGACAATCGGATCAGCCCGAATCTGTTCGAAGTTCGGATCCAAAGACGTAACTCTCATGTATTTCTTATTTTCATACATAAACTTTTTTAAACTTTACATACATGGAATCCTACTTCTATTTTATAAAATTTTATTGAATACATATCTTCAATCCATATAAATTATATTTAAATATTAAATCTCTATTCAATACTATTAAATGTTTTTAAATTCTTTCTATATATTCCTGTATTTTCTTGATTTTTACATAAATATTTCTATATATTTTCTATTTGCAAAAAATGTTTTAAAAATTTTATAAACTATCTTGATTATATGAAATTTTAGTGCAAATACTTCTACATAATTTTAAATTAAATAATACATTTTTTTATATATTTATGAATTAGAAGTTAAAAATTTTGCATATATATCATTTTTACTTAATAATTTTGCATATTATATATTTGAAGAAATATGATGAAAAACTCTACATTTACTTTAATAAATAAATTATTTTTGTATATGAGAAAGATAAGAATATATTTATATTTAAGTAGAGCTTTTAGTTTGATTAAATAAGGACTATTGTAGAGAATTAATAAATTATAGTCGCATAAATTTTAATATATTATTAGACAATTAAATGTCAAACCTATAATCCACGAGTTAAAAATGTTATTTTGTGTGTAGAGATTATACGTAGTCAATCCATTTGCATGTCATGAATAGTGGCATATAGCTTTTATTTTTATGAAAATAATTATAATCAAAACTTTAATATTCATCATTTATTGATGATATTATAATATCCTAAATGTTTTTATAATTTATTACGGATAAAATTATTATTTTGGATTAAATTGGATGCTTTGGATTAATGATATTATTAAAAATTTATTGGGGTGGAACTCAAAGTGGGTCCATGCTTTTTTCCAAGCCTCAATTTGGACTTTGGAATAAATAAATAAATATATAATAATAATAATAATAATAATATTATTATTATTATTATTATTAAATAAATAAATAGAAAAAAGGGGAAGGAGCGTCAGAGAGAGAGAGAGAAGCATGGGAGAAGAAAAGGAAGAGAAAAAATGAGGGAAGAAGGAGAAGAGAAAAGGGGGCGTAGTAGCCGATTGCTGATGAGTCAAGAGTCAGCGTGAGAGTGCAACGGCAAGGGGACATTGTCGTTGCTGCTATCATTGGTCTGGGAACGCGGCGGTTGGAATGGAAGGAGTCGGGAGCAGAAGGAGGCAACCGTTGGCATCACCACTGTTCCCGAATGAAATACATAAAATTGAGGCAAGTAAATCATTATATTTCGCTTCATTAATGTTGAATTCTTATTTGCATGTGTGGATTTTGAGAAAAAAATTGTTAAAATCGTGATTTTTGGTGGAGAAGGCTCACGGTTGAAGGAGGAGAGAGAGAGTTTGCGGCAGCGCTGGTGAGGGGATTGCTCGCTAGTGGTTGGCAACAGCCACAGGGGGTAGAGGAGGCCACCGTAGGCGGCGACGCTCATGGCAGCACGGTTCGTGAGAGAGAGAAATGGAAAATGCGCGAGATTCATGCTGAAGAAGAGCGAAATGCCTAATTCGGATAGCCTGGAGCATCCTTTTGACAAATCTACTTGGAATGAAGTCAATGCAAGTATCTATAAACCTTCTCTTTGGTTTGATTTAGCATTTGAAATATTTTGAATACTGTCTGAAATTTTTACTAACATGCATGTATTTTTATATACTCAATCTGTTTAATCTAAACATGCATGTATGGTTCATTGGTTGATTTGAATGTTTTCAAACTAGATTTTATGATTTTATAGGATTTACTATTTTTTAGAAACCTGAAAAATTTATTGGATACTGTAAATTTTTATATCATTATATTTTTATAAAAATGAGTATGAAACTTTGCATAGACGATGTATTACATGCATGTGCCAGGTTGTGATTACTATATTTAGATTATTGGATATTCTGGCCAACTTTTGATGGGAAGATTTATTTAAAAATTTCTTTCCGCCAGCAAGAAAAGTTTGGAGTAGTGACCCTTCCCAATTGGATGATTTGATTCGACCTTATAATATATTCAAATGTCCTAATATATCTGACAAGTTTAAAGATTGCACTCAATGTTATGAGTGACAAAACATAGTGAGCAGCCTTACAATTGGGTACAGAGTATATAGATAGTCATACATGCTAGCCTAACTTGCATTTGATTTAGTCTAAAGATATCGAAATTATGTGTAACCCTTACTCAAACTAGTCTTTAAATAATCAAAACTCAAATTTAATGTATGATTTATATTTTGTATATATTGTACTAGACTTTGATTTGAGATTTATTGATTTTGCCCACATTTGACCCTTAATATATCTCGTACAAATGATTTTAATTATATATTTTGATCTACACCTTTAGACTATATGTTACGATACTAATTCAGCTTTTGCGCACGTTATTGGATCATCTGGCTATCGGACCTACCCCAAATCACAATCTGATTGGGCCTTGGACTTATGATGGACCAAAATTTTCTACGAAAAATTCGACAGAGTTCTGTTTATAATACAAATATCCACCAATACAAAAACCTGTACAATCTCCTGTATAAACAAAATATATCCAATAATGCCAACTCTGACATCATACTAATTGTTACATCAACTCGTGGCTCCAACAATGTATATCTAAACACAACATTTGCTAAAGTGAGATGCCACTAGGAACCTATTACAAATCACAATAACTTGCGAAAGTATAAATAAATCCAAACGATAGCGGAAACTAAATCATCTCATCACCAGTCTTATGTACTATATACATTAAGATTCTAATAGAAATATAAATATGTATATTTTTCCCATGTCATAAATAAAACTACAAATTAAAAGTCTTCGATATGGTCTTCCAAATTCAGAGCCTAGTCCACCTTCAATTTCTATATTGTCTCATCAGGTATATTAGACCTGTGCTAAGCTGTAGACAAGGAGAAGTAAGAGTGAGCTAATAGCTCAACAAGTGTAATATAATCAGGATGGTAAGCAATATAAGTAAAACAAAGTAGGAGATGGATATATGAGTACAACGAGGATGCGTAAACACAAGACGTGATCCATTATGCATTTGGGACACAATTAGCTTTTCACGTTTTATCCTTCTTAGCTTTGGATGTAAATTATATATAATTACTTATATTTACGGAATAGGACTAGTAAGCCTTACTAGGTAAATGTGCGAAAGAACAAAGAAATGAATGTGTTAAGTTACACATTCTAAATCATCGGTTATATTTTAGGCTTGCAGCTACTCGACCATCATTTATCACATTGGCTACATTTTAGGCCTACAACTACTCGACCATCACATATGCCCCCATGTCCCCCGAGGCTCGGAGGCAATCATTATCCTTCTACAGTAATATCCTAAGGCTTGCCAAGAGTATCCCGTGGGGCCAAGATACGTGACTAGTGTAATCATCGAGTCTCTACTATGATACCCATATCATGCTAAGGGATATTACCCTC
>JAOVVI020005243.1:0-16706 GCA_028571085.2 Nepenthes alata
TCTTGCCAGAGAATGAAGTTGCCCTGCCCGTTGAACTGCTCAATGTTGAACGGTAAATTTTTTGACGATGAGGATGTCATTAAAACAGAGTTTGGAACCAATCTCTAATACCACTTGTTGGAAAAGAGGGCGGACTACTTTCCCGATCCAATAAAGAAAGTAAGAAATATAAATGAAGAAGAAACAATGAACACAAGAATTTTTACGTGGAAAACCCTTCTCAACTAAGAAAAAACTACGGGACAATCCGTTCACTCAATGTGTTTCCCTATATGAGAGATTTTGGAAACTGTTTCCCTTTTACACAGTAGAGAACAAGAAAAATAGAAGAACAGAGCAACAACAAATACACACACGTCTTTGCTAATAATTTCTCCTCCCTTCACCGTTTTTTCTCACTCACTGTACTCTGTGTATATCTCTTACATATATATATGGCAAGTTACAAAACTTACTTTCAATAACAAAATAACCACCCACAGAAATTCAGGGCAATAATCTGTACAGCCAAGGACAGAATATACTCTGTCCAAAAAACCACTCCTGCATAACCGTTTGAGATTTCGTATCTCCAACAAATTTGCTGAGCTCTCGTCGTACAGGATTTCCAGGCGGGCGGCCAACCGCCCACGTTCTTCAAAAGACCAGTCAACATTTTGTTGATCGCCAATCCGGTCAATATTTTGTTTACCGTCTGAACCTTGTCCACCAATCTGGTCTAGTCCTCCATTAACAGAAACTTCTTCACGGGAGTGATCCCCAACAAAGCAATAATAGAGACAGAACAAAGAGGGAAGGACAGATAGGTATATCCACATGTCAAAGAATATTTGAAGGCGGAAATCAATGTCTTGCTGGTCATATCTTCCCAAAACATCCTCATTTCTTAATTATTAAATCATTTGAAGCATCAACTTGTTTGCGCCTATCCAACCTATCAACCAATTCCCCTGCAAATTATTGGATTATAAGTCACTCCAGTGTGGGCTCATAACCGATTGGTGAGTCGTTCAGAGGTACGGTTGAACACATGTGGGTTAAATGCTAAGACGCAACATTATGGTCCTCGCGTGCAAAGCTCACGCAGCGAGCGCCCGGGGACATCCTAATCCAAAGGGAGATTGGGCGACATTTTAAAGGCTGGCCGAATTCCTAGTCCGAAGGGAGACTGGTCGAACACTCTGAAGGCCGACTTGATGCCGAGTTCAAAGAGAGACCAGGCGGATATTCTGAAGGTACACTAGATGCCGAGTCTGAGGAGCCACTGGGCGGTAATGACGAAGGGCATCTAGATGACAAGCATGGAATAAAAACACGAGAAATGCACTTTAGGGTTATAAAAGGAGAGAGATAAACCTCAACATTGTAGAAACACTTGTAAAATCAATCAGAGAGAGCGCTGTCAGTGAGAAAAAAGAAAAGAAAAAAGAGAAAGGAGAGAAAAGAGGGTGAAAAGGAAGATTTTGAAATTCTTTGGTCACCGCTGATTTGGGCGTGCTATTCTTTGAGCTGTGAAGAATACTTTGCCTATCACGTTTTTTTTGCTCCCTTATCTCTTACTCTATTTTGGGGCTTTTGTGTAACCGATTTTACATAGTAGAGATTTATGAACGCTCAATTTTATGATTTTTTTTCTCTTAATTAATAAAGGATTTTCATATAAAATTATTTGTATCTCACTTCATTGTGTGATTATTGTTTGTCCTATGCATCGTCGCCACTCATTCTTCTCTCTCGGTTTATCGAAACAGTCGGCCGATCCCTAATACAAATTCCTTCGAATCAGCCATTCCTTCAACCCATATTCCAATCATTCACATGGGACCATTTACTCCAAAATTGGTCCAAAAAATTTTCAATTACTTGTATAAAACAAGAGAATGAAATATAAGAATACCGATGACAGCTCCAAACTTGTCAAGGGAGAGCCGGTGATTAACAGCATTGCGATTAAAACGCTTCTTGATGGGCTTCTAGATATCAGCCTCTTTTCCGGAATCAAGGAACCTCAGCCTTCTCAACCGCCTGGCGGTGCTGGATTACGTCCGCCCCATCTTTGGTGGAGGAATGGAAGAAGCCCCATTCCTCCTCTTAACGCTGCTCGTAGTCCTGTCGATTGTAACAATATTACTTAGAAGCCGCCTTCTCATGGGGTCTTCATTTATTGGGGCACCAATCTTTCGTCCAATCTCACCGCTATCTAGCATCCATTTTGCGGAAACGCCATTGCTGCTCACCGCTAGTACTGCTTTTCGTTTCCTTATTTAGTGCGAAGAGAGAGAATGTTGGTTGGTTTTGGGTGGAAGTAAATAAAATTGAAGAAATTGTGGGATTGTGGAAGATCAACCAAATTTGTCGTCTAGATGTAAAGGCCCCTCTCTCTGATGACAATTTCTCACTCTCCATCACCCATTTGCGCAAGCGAAAGAGCTGACAAAGCACGCAGCTTTCAAACGATGGGAAGCGGACAGTTTCTTCGTGGTGTTCTGAAATTTGTGATATCTATTGTTGGCCAGTTCGGTGCTTATCTACCACCGTAATTAGCTATTAGCAAGTGGATTGATTATTTGATCTACTTAAAATATTAATGTTTGACTAATCACAAACTCCATTTTTTTACTGTCGCTAACCTAATAATTTGCAGCAGTTAATATATTCCAGTTTACCCCAATATGTTCATTTGGATGCATCTGTCACCACAGACGGAATCCAATTTCATCATTAGGCCATGATAAGGTTGTGATTATAACAGCAATCTCTATTAATTTAGATTTGACTTCGTGCCAATTAATTACTTTCTACCACCGGCGATCTCTAGCGAAACTAACATTTGACTCAACACCCGCCCGGCTCCCCGCCCTCCTTGATGGATTGAGGATTCTCCCGATGAAGTCGAGGGTAATGGGAATGCGAAAGAAATCTCAAACTTCAGATTTGTTAACAAAGTTGATTGATTGAGCACAAATCATTTTTGGGTTTTCTCAATTCGCTGCCGCATGCTCGTCTTTCCGTTGAGGGACTCCCACCCTCTGTGCCCTCAGCCGGTTGTATCGTCTATGGCTGAAAGCTGATTGTTTAAACTTTGTTTTTTTTAATCCCCATTTCTTTTTGGGGTTTTATTGTCGGTTCAAAGATTTGATAACAAGTGAGGGAGAAAGTAAGCTAAACTCTGTTTATCCAACCCTCAAACCTAAAATCAACCTCAAAAACATACGCCGACAGAACTTACTGCTTTAAAAATATATATTTAAATTTTTTCTGTATTTACATTCTACTGAAAATATATCGAGAAAGGAGTAAAAATAGTTATATCTTCTCAACTAATTTATTGATCGGCTACTGATAATGCATAGAAAATCCGGAGGCCTTGGGGGAAAAAAAGACATTTCACATGACATCAAGAGTAAACGAAATATTATTTATTGGTTACAAAAGCAGTAGACGTATATGCCTATACATCCAACAATTTTTCACCTGCAATGGCGGACTTTGCCTTTTCCTTCTTCTTTGTATTTTAAATGAATAATGAGAATACTATGCCAAATACTATATAGCATATATTCAACATATATCTGGAACAGGACTACCTGCTTGCCGGAGGACAGTTTCAATCCTGCAACACGCAGCAGAGAGGGAATTAGTAATTCTCCTCGGTTAAATATTTCTTGGAAAGAAAACAAAGCCTTAAATCCTATAACTGAGCAGCTACTGACTCCTCTATGGTCATCCCAATGGGTTCAAATTATTTTGATTCGCAACTCCTGACAACAATTTCGATGGCAAAAAGCCTTCTGTGTTGTGCAGGTTTCACATACATGAGATCAGAAATTGCAATCTTCACAAGAAAATCAAGCAAGAATGAGCATCCCAATGGAAGAAGTCTTTGACCCTTCGTTAATATTGAAATGATTATCCTCTACATTGAGACAAAGGTGAATTTTGCACGGTCTTTACTCTTAAGTGACGTACACCATATGATGTTTCTTTTCATTGATGATAAAACGTATGTCGCACGATGCTCGAGCTCTACATGTGCTATTATGCAGCACAAAAAACCTGGGCTTATTTTAGAAATTTTTATTTCATTTTTACTTCTTCCTAGCACAATAAACCGCATATCTAACTTGAACATGTGGACTTCATAAAACACCATTTTCTATCGGTTACCCAGTTGTCCTCTGCTACTATAATTTGTCAAGTTCAAACTAAAATGATCAACCACGAAAGATCAAGAAAAGAAAATTAAGATTCCTCCAATTCTCAAGCTTGTGTAGACAGAGAGTCATCTTACAAAATTTTTCCTTTCTTCCCTATATCCAAGTTTCAACTTATGCGGCTGGTGAGAGAGAGAATAGGTTTTTACTTTCCTAAGCACAGCTGAAAGGATCGTTTCCAGTTGAAACCCAACAAAATGCACAACATGAGAACAGTAAAACTAGCAGCATTAGCACGCCAGAAACAACATCCATCATTATTAGTACATGTTGGCCCAAACAAGTACTAATTTGCATTAGACTAACAAAATACATAATGATATTAAATACCTGGAAAAATTGGTTATTAGCTTGCACCTAAAACTCCAACATGTTGTCCACCAACGAACGTGTCATCATCGAAATCTTCATTAGTTGAATTCTGTTGACAAAACAGCTTATTCTCAGACATATGTTCCAAACCTAGAGCTTCCCACAACATCGGATGGGATTGGTGGGTAGGACCGTGTGCAGGCAACAGATTGGTCTTTGCATTATCTTCTGCGTTTTGTCTTGTATCATCATAGGTAACCTCCATTCTGTCATCATTATTTGTGCACGAAGGCTCAACATTAAGGTCAGCACTCAAATCAAAACCAGTTTGCTCCCCGCTCTCATGATTCACTGTCACAATCCCCTGGTCATCCTGCTCATTAGCATCTTTCTTCTGCCTCTTCCATTTTTTTGTAGATGAAGTACCATCATCCTCAAAATCCTCTTCTTCTCGTTCTCTGTGCAAGTAAACCCACAATTTCCTCTCTCCATCAAATTGTACACAAGGATCACGTTCATAATGTAAGCGATCCAGGGCTCCACTAACTACTTGATTTACCTGGGCATCAGAGATATCTTCCACAATATATTGAGAGTCCCTGATCAAAGCGCAAACATCTGCTCTGGTGCCAACACTCCCTGGCAATCTGGCAGCAGCATCTCTAACAAGACAAAGGATCGTAACATGAGGTGGTCGCTCACGTTTCAACATGGGATGATCTCGGGCTTTCGCTGCTGGCTTACCACCACCTCTTCTTAATGGAGCAACTATTGATTTTTTACCATCAGCAGCAGTGTAGGAAAAGGCCCGGTCAGGAACTGAGTATCTGAGCTGCTCCTCCTTACGGAAGTAAGCCCGCACCACTTCAGAGCTTGGGCTGATGGTAGTGAGACTCTTCTGGGCCCTCAGGTCTCTAAACCTTTCCTTTTCATCCAATGCAACTTGCATCAGCTCCACAGGAGGTGCAGGAAGACTTCCTATTTGCTGCAAGGTCTCTTGACCACTTTTGAGCCAACTGGCAAATGAATCAACCAATTTCACCAGCATTTTATGAGATATTCCCCAAGCTTCGGGAGATGTCACCTCCTCAAGGGTTTCATGATCTGATGGACTCTGTGCAACAGGTCCAACCCAAGACCAGCTTTTTGAATACTTATCATAATATACAAGAGGCTTCCAACCCTTTGCTCCCGAAGGTGCTGTTTTGGATGAAAATATCTTCAGAACTCCTCTAACTAGATCCTGAAGAGGCTCTTGTGTCTCAAGAATACATGGATCTCCAGGGTTTGACCTCACGCGGCACACAATTTCCTGAACAGTGAGAGAAGGCATGCTCACCTGTGCTCCACTATTTACATCCAAGTTTCCCTGGGAACCATTCATTCTTTGATGCTTTCCATTCTGATCCTCTACAATGTCTGGTCTTTGATCATTGGTATTCTCAAGATGCTTCTCTGCATCAAAGGAATCTTCTGGATTAGGAGTAATCGTAGCCACACGCACCGCAGAAAGAAGGTGAACTATGGAGAATGAGAAGCCAGTATGCGTGGTAGGAGTTATCAATGTGAACGGTCTCTTCCGTGGTTTCATCTCCAGCTCCGCTTCTTCCATTCTGGTCTCTGTAATGGGGGGATCATAAGTTTCAACATCTTGAGAATATCTATTGGCCACTAGTTTCTTCTTGACCCGCTTCTTCAAGGATGTGTGTTCATTCAACTGTTTCTGAGTAGACTGCAATTGATCAGATTCATCTTGCCTATCCATATCTGATGTACTCTGCTTTCCTTTGTGCTTCAAAATCACAGAATTGCACCCGTTCAGTGGGGTATCAGATCTGTCAAATTTATCCTTCATATTTGCTTCCACATTCTCAGCACTCAGCCCATATCGCTCAGCTTCAAATAAATTGGCATTCTCTTCAAAAAAGAAATCTTGATTAGCAGATAAGGCATGCCCCACTGCCCTTTTTTGCCTGCGCTCTGCTGGGGAGGCCTTCAGCAAGGACAATGGAAAATTATCACCAAGTTCCCTCAGCACTTGGCCATTCCTATCAATTTTGTAACTAGGTTTTGCATCACTTTCAATTGTGGATTTACTCAAGCCAGTGAAATAGCTATCTTCAAGATAACGAGAGGTATCACTTTTCAAGTGATCCACATGCCTTCCCTTAGTCTTCTGCCTGCTTTTCGAAGAGTATTTTCCCGTGTTTAACGACTGTACATGTCCACTAGGACTATCCATAATTCTGGAGGTTGATGGCATCACATCAACAGCCTGATTACTCTCCTTCTTGTATTTCATAACCAATTTGTCCTTCTTCAGATCAAAATCAGATTTGGAGAGAGAAGGTTGAGAATTTTCCATAAGACCAGTGCGAAAGGTCATTGTGCTCATCATCAAGGGATTGCTATCCTCTTCCTCATCAAGTTGGTCCAATGAGTCTGATTCGGTCTCCTCACCTCTCCAGAACATCCTGCTACCTTTTAGTGAAGCCATGGTCATCCCTCCATTCTGTATTGAAGTGCTTCTGATCTTGCCCTGTGCCCTTGCTCTTTTCTCAGGATGACATACAGTATCCTTCTTCTGCTGCTGGGAAGTTCTCTGAGATGTAAGCTTAGGATCATGAAGCTCCATACCCAATTTCAGGCATCTAGCATCCCAGTCATGGTATTGCGATGATGAATTAGAAAACTCTCTCTCTCCTGGGGTTCTCTTACTCCAATATGATTCTAGTCCATCTGAAAATTCATGATGATTTCCTTTCATTAATACCTGTGAAGCTCGGTCTTTTGCAGACATCATCTGACTCTGACACACAGCCTCAAGATAATCGGCCCTATTGCCATTACCATATGAAGTTCTCATATTTGATGGCTTGGCAGTCAAAATCTTAATATCTGACAGCTGATTCACATTCATAATTCTGCCATAGGCAGGGAGATCTTTCTTCGAAGATATTGGAAAATCCATATAACTGTCACCAACATACTCACTGCCCTTGAAGACTCTACGCTTCTTTCCTGACTTGATAGAGCCACCTCGATCCATTACACTGCTACGTGACACATTCTGATCTCTCTGGGGAGATATCCCATACATCATCTTTTCCATGTCATCTTCACTTTCCATCTGATCTCTCATCCACGGAGTTGGAGCCCTTAAATCATAAGCAGCTCTCTTACCATGTTTAGAGAGAATGAGAGCAGAACCATAGGAACCAGACTTCAAGCCCTGGTTATGAGAATAGATGTGCGGTGCTAATTCTTTACGTGAAGATGTTTTTGATCCAACCACCTTCAATAAGTCTTTTGGATTTTGCTTGTCATATTTTGCGGGTACAACAGCCACTGACTTTTTCTCAGACAGGAAACCAGAGGCAGAACTCATCCTACATACAGAATCACGACCCAATTTCTTCTCTATATTCCTTCCCTTCCATCTTTTAGCCTGTAAAGCCTCGACAGAACACTCCCTTTCTGAAGAATTAATCTCCATGTGGTCCATTTGTTCACCCATTAAACTCCTCTGACTTCTCATTATATTCAGAACACGAAGTTTCTCTTGAATGCTATACCCCTTATAGTTCTGCCAAGTGTCCCTTATCTGCAAAAGATGGCTCACCATGCAATCCTGATACTTCTGTAGTAAATGATAGTGTTGGCGCCTACGAAAGGAAATCAGACCCTGGCGATAAAGAGCCACTCTGGGTTCACACAACCCTCCTTTCAACATCTCGAATAGCTTTGTAATGGGACTACCAAAGTGAAAATTGCTACCCTCAAAAAGCTCCTTCAAGGTATGCATGAATGTCTCCTGATCCATGTCAGGAAGGTACCTTGTGAGGCCAAATCGCTCTTCCTCAGTCAGGCACTCATTCCAGACATCCAGAGACAAAACTTCCCGTAAATCTGCAAGATCATACAGCTCAAAAGGGATGCAGCAAGCCTGATCCCCAACTTGACAAAACTCGGACCCACTTTCCCCCAATTCCAACAAATCGAAATCATCCGATCCTGCCCCAGAATCAGCATCATCAAATTCATCATCATCTTCAGAATCCATTGAGCTTTGCCTGCAGTGTTCACCATCTTCATCGCTGGAAATACTCTCCCTGCTCTTACTTCCCATAAACAATTCGGAATCAAGCCTAGTAACCTTAAAGTTGTTCTTTTCGATAGCCATTAAACATACCAACCGCAATATAAGCTTGCGCGACCCTCAGCACTCTACCATGCAACGGATTTTCCAGACTCACAATCTCCACTTATCAAACTCGAATCAAAACCCTAGGAAAAACAAATTCAACTATAAGAAACAATTACCGGAAATCCAAAACTAGCAACGCATCAATGTGTTCAAAAAAACAACGTTCCAACAAGGAAAACGAAAATACGACACTTGGATGGCAAGTCAGCGACAGAACAATAGAAAACCGAATCAAATCAAGGAAATACCTGATTCGGCGAACGGGCACAGTCCAGCATTTAATAGGAGAACGGAGCTCCGAGAAGACGGAAGAGAGTAAGCAAACGCCGCCTGCGGTGACAGAATCAATTTCTGTAGGAAGACATATTCGTCTGCGCTTCGAAACAGGAAACCCTAGGGATAGATGAAGGGACCGTAAATGGTAAAAGGAGAGATAGGGGGGATTATATATACACGGGGAAGGAAGAAGAAGATGCGAACGTGGAGAGATAAAGACCGTCCGATTAGTGGTGGTTTGGAAGAGAGAGGTCTCGAAAAAGACGAAAAAGGGCAGCAAGGGAGAGAGGAAGGAGAGAGAGGAGAGGTTTCTGTGAAGAAAGAAGGAAAGAGGGGGAAGAGGAGAGAGAGTGAAAAGAAAGGAGTTGGTCGCGAGAGAGACGGCGACTCAGGAACTGAGCCGAAACCATTGCAGGGAGACAGACGGAGCCTTTGGGTTTTCGGCCCTCTTTTTTATGTTTTTCCCCCTCTTTGGGTCAAATTAGCGGCCAATTACAAGGAAATATCCGACCGTTGGATCTGACCCACATTAAAAAAAGAAAAATCCTCCAAATCTTATTTTAGTAATATACTATATAACGAAATTTCAAACATGTAGTTGAGTTTCCATCTCCAACAAGACAGAGTAGAAAGCATATACTCTTCTATTTCTCCAAAAAAAAAAAAAAGGCTTATGGGTAAAAAAAAAAGGCCTATGGGTAAAAAAAACTCTAAAAATAAAAAGAATAATTTTAGAAAATAAAATTAAATATCAAAAACTCTTATCCATCATGAATGAATAAAGAACATTTCAACGTAAACATAATAATAGAAGGTTGAAAAATCTTGTGAAATATTTATTATCTTCGGATGGCGAGAGTTTTAAATGGATGATTTTGTTGATGATGACGGAAAAGATAGTCACTAATACTATGAACAAGTCCATGAGAAGAGATTTGTCAAAAATAATCCTATTTTGAATCTTCCAAATATGACAGATAGTGGACAGAAGAAACAGCCTATAGACAATCGGATATGGATATGAATCTTTTCACTTTAGGATAACCTATTTGATATTGTCATTCTGACAAAAAAATAAGGCCAATTGTAATGAAATTTGAATCAAATTTTATGCCAAGTAATTTTAAAGTAAGGTCAATAAAAAATATGTGCTTATACGATTCCAAGAAAGAGGAGTAGAGAATGCATTCCATCAAGGCGCTACAACCACTGAACCTCTAAATAAAGTTTGAGAGGTTGAGAAGTTTTTGGATAGAAAGCCAAATAATAAATGTATGTGAATGAACAAAACCCTTTGATAAGAGTAGTCTAATCCACTAGATATGCACTCTAGATGATTGGAAAATCTTAAGGGCCAAGTAGAAAGAGAAGTCCTAGTCGACTGCCCCAAAAAAGATACATCGGATAGGGATATAGAAAGGTGAATGATTGGACAAATTGATAGAATTTTCCTATATATTTAAGGGGAAGATTATGATTATTTTATAGTCAAAATGCAATGATTTCTAATTTTATTTGCTTGAATCTAATGTTTTTATATAGAATTATTATCACTAATAAACAAACACCACGAGTGCTTAGCAATAATAATCATGTTCCATTAGACAAGATCCTTGAAAACTAGTCCACATTCAAGCTTAGACGAGCAAACCTCCCTTTAAGCAACATTTTTCACATTCTTATCTTCTGTGTAGCCATGCTAAAAGAAGTTTTTAAATATATCATTAATTTGCTTAATGATAGATTTAGAAATGATAAAGATAAAATCCTAAAAAATAATATGGGAGTTGAGAATAGAGAAAATAAGTTGGAGTATATCACCAAAGGAGAGCCGTTGGTTCTTCTAAGTGACAACAAACAGTGATCTTGTTGACCAAGGCCTTGCAATGAAATAATGAAAGGTTAAAATTTATGAGTGAGATTTTTAAATATTTGATGAGAAGGGAACCTAGAGGGAAGCCAACAATATTGGCTATGCATTCAATAAGATTGGAATTTTGAAAGTTTATGAAAATCTCACTTTAAAGAATATTCTTTTTAAATCTTAAAAGATCCCAAATATGTGAAGATAGTTCTTTAGGAGGGAAACTAAATATGGATTAGAGGTAGGGAGCAGAAAAACATCATCCATAGAGAAGAGAAAAGCATTAACCATAAAAGCAACCATTGTAGACTGTATTTTTTTTATACTTTCTATAAAATTTAAAACTATTATCATTATGTATGTGAACTTTAATAATAACATAAGGGACCTCAAGGGTCAAAACAAAGAGGTAAGATAAGAGGGGATTCTCTTGACGAAGCCATCTTGCACCCTTGAAAAGCCAATTAATTTCTTGTTGAGCAAGATAGAGAAAGACGGCATAATAAAATATTAACTACTCCAATTAAGGAACTTAGTTGAAAAGTTTATTTTCTAGAGATTTGTAAGAAGAAAAATCTAGTTAATTGAGTCAAAGGCTTTATGTAAGTCAATTTTCATGGCACATCTTGAAGGCTCTCTATTAGAGTGATAACTATATAACAGTTCTTAGATTAATAAGATGTTACTATAGATACTTCTATCAAAGATGATGGTCAACTGACACTTACCAATAAGAGATGAGAAAATAGCCTTAAGTCCATCTGTAATAATCTTAGAAATAACTTTATGAAAAATATTACAACATGAGATGCAACGGTTGTCAGTGATTTTCCTAGGAGAGATCGTATTCGGGACTAGATAGATCAGTGTGAGTTAATATGTTTCAAAAGCTTATAATTTTTGAATAAATTTGAGATGACCTCAACGTTAATGTGGCCCATAGCATCCCAAAAGTATTTGTAGAATACTAGGTTATGTCCATCAGCCCAGGGACTTTGTTGTCAGCAAAACCAAAGATAATTTTTTCTGATTTAATTTAAAAAAATAGTCAACATAAAAGAGTTTTATCTATAGTGTGAAACAATGTGTTGGACAAAAGGCCAGATGTCATCAAGACAAATATCATCCTTAGGGGCCTCAATGCCAAGTAGTGATAAAAGGGATCCAAGAGAACATTTTTCATTTGAAGGGGGCTATTAGTGTAAAAGCCATCATTCTTGTAAAGATGAAGAATTCTATTTCTATTATGTTTTTCAAGTATAGATTTAAAAAAAGTATTTCTTACAATGGTCACCCTTAGAGAGCCATCTCACTTTGACATTTTACTTAGAAGACTCTCCTCAAATCTAAACAGCTTCATATATATTTTTCTAAGAACCTTCTTATAAATTTGAAAGTCCCTATTTAAAGGATTGACCTAAAAGGTGAGATACTAGAGATCCGAGTCAACTTCAGCCTTAATGACCACTAAGGAGATATTACTAATAGAAGTGTTAAGTATTTTAACGCTAGACTTGATAGCTTTCGGGTCAAAGATAGCCATAAACATAGAAACACCAACAACATCAAGGGTCCAATCATCCTTAACTAAATAAAAAAAATTATGCGTGGTTGGCAATAATGTTTTTAAATCTAAGTAAACCTCTTCCAGGGTTAGTAATAGAGTTGAGAATAATATTTTAGGAGTGATTAAAGATTTTCGGTGGGGGAAAGTAAGCTTTAGAGCTACCAAAGGTAGCGAGTCATTTATTATTCACAAAAATATGATCAAATTTTTAGAGGATATAATTGTTATTATCTATTCTGTTATACAAGATGAAGAAGTAACCCTCTTGGCTGAAAGGATAAAGACCATAGTGAGGATACAAGTGTTAAACCTCTCATGGACGCCTCATCAATGGCACTTCCTACCACTTCATTGTGGGAGCAAATGACACTAGAGTCTCTTAGGACAATCCATTAAAGTCTCCTCGAACATAAAAGGTGGTGAGCCATTTGTTATTCATAAAGTCTTCTTCGTCTTCTGCCCTCGCTGTATGGTCAACTTTTAGAAGATACAATTATTATTATCTCTTTAATTACACAAGGTGAAGAAGCAACTCTCTTGGCTAAGAAGATGAAGACCATAAGTGAGGATACAAGAGTTCAAATCTCTCATGGAGGCCCCATAGGCAGCACTTCCCACCACTTTAGTGTGGGAGTAAACAACATTAAAATCTCATAAAATAACCCAAATACCATCCTGAATGTGAGCAACAAAGGAATCAAAGTCCCTCCAAAAATATTTACATTGCTTCAAGGTGACAATGATTTTTAGGTCATTATAAATAACTTGCAATGCATTATTTGCCATGGGCTAGGTCTCACACTGGGGGCTTGGTTCCTCCCATTACCCATAGGCAGAGGAGAAAACTCCTCTAAAACAAGCAATTTATAATTAGTAATAGAGTGGCTAAATAACTTACATTGGTTACAATAAAAGGCTTGTCAAAATATTTTACTTTGATTGTTACAAATAAATCTTCACCAAAGCAAAGATCACTGCCGGTTAAGAGGTTAGATATGTTTGATAGGGTACAAAAGCTTCAATCTCCACACTCACATCTTCACAAAACCCACTTGGTTCATTTGTTTTGTAGGGCTATTAGCACAAATGGATTATTTGATGACACTAGTAATATAGCTTAAATCTTGGAAGTGTGAAATTCTAAAGGGATGTTATACATATTAATCTAAAGTAGGCCCGATTGAGGCACATTTTTTTGTGAGTTTTATGCTCGATTTTCATATATAAAAGAAAATTACTTGGCTGGTAAATGGCAAGTAGGAAAATCAAATCATCAGATAATTTTTTTTATAAATCAAAAGAAGAAAAAACATTGGGATTAACCAAGTATTAACGAAACTAAATCGACCCTAAACATGTTTGGCAAGGTGATATACTATCAGAAAAATATCTTTCTTATCTAGGAAATAGCCTATCAATGTCGCTTCTTAGATTGAAAAACCTTCGATGGCCACCTCTAGCAATAGACTAAAATCTCAGGGTATAAGTATGAAAGATGAGATTTTAACGTACCTAGTGTGATAATCGTAACTCAAGAGGGTGCTCCAATGGGCGGTGGTGGCTGTGGTAGCAATGACATGAGAGAATGATAATTAAAAAAAAATCATTTCCATATAGTATATTTTTATAAAATTAATAACTTTTTATATGAAGATTTTTTATTAAAATTATTACTTATGTAATATTTTATCCTGAAGATTATAATTTTAGAATATTATATATTTTTGGATATTTTTATCTAAACATAAATGTTAAATAAAAATACTAAAAATAATATAAAATTTATGGATTGGCTTGATTTGGCTTATGGATGTACACAGTTAAGGCTTTTTACTCGAATGATTAGCCTTGATTGAGCTACTGATTATAAGATTTTTCTAAATTTGACCTATGTTAGCCTCGAATGTAATTTTAATCAAATTTAAGTATAAAATATATCTTTTTATAAGTTTTTTATAATTTATAAATTAATTTATTTTTTAAAAAAATAAAATTTATTACATACATAAAATAACATTTACGGGGCAAATGTAATATATATTTGTGTGTATGTGTTACATTCTTAGATTTGGATTGCCGTACGAGTTAAGGAACTGTTTGATCTCTCTTAGGAGGTCAAAGTGGAGCCAGTCCACTCCCCATTGTTTCGAACCTGAATATTACACAGCACAATTAACAAATAAGAGATTAGCTGCTGGCGTGGTATCCTGAGAATATTCCCTAATCTCAAATCGATAGGCTGGACTTTTTGAGTAGCTGCTGGGAACCGTGCATTGGCAGGGGTGCATGGGCTTGTTCTCTGGGCCGAGGTCGCTGAGCTGTCAGGCCATCTTTGGGCCAAGCAGCATGGGCTGTCAATTGAGCCTATTATGGTGTCTTCTGGATTTCAAATTTTACGAAATTTCGTTGAGTTTCTATCATGTTGGCCTATTAAATTATCGGGTCATTATTATACATATATTAAGACATAGAATTCTCAGTAAGTAACAGAAGGAAAATCACAAAGTCTCAACCCCACCAACACCAATATAACATATAAAATAATATAATATATAAGATAAGGAGAAGAGGTGAGAAAGAGTAGGAGAGAGATTGGGTGGACAACGGCCAGCAAGGGTGTCCATAGCCATGGGCGTTAGGGATACAAAAATGGGAGGGAGTTCGTGTAAGAATTCGGGGGAGCTCCATTTATATGAAAGATTGAAAATCTCTCCCTCTCTCTCTCTCTCTCTTTCTCTCTCATTTTTAAATATTTTGATCATATATTTTTTTAAAAAATAATTAGAATTTAATTATTTTTTAAAAAATATAAAATAATTAAAATTAATTTTTTTAAAAAAATTATTAAATTTAAGTATTTATTTAAAAATTAATAATCTAAATAAAAAGAATAAACTTCTATATTTTTTTGAGAGGTAAAGCCCCTCGTAATCAGCTAGTGAGAGAGAGGTATTACTTGGACCCAAATTGATATATCTTTGAGAATCAAACTTTATATACCTAGATATTGAATTATTCCTAACTCAAATAAATTATTTAAAAATATATTTTTTACTCTATTTTATATGGGCTTTATCGATATTATATATTTAATATGATATTATATAAAACTTAAGCTATAGAAAAATATCCTTTTTTTTCTAATAAAAATGTATATACTAAAATATAAAAGTCAAAAGAATTAAAATATTTATAATTGTCAACACATTTTCAAATTAGCCATACCTGATAACAAAAAATTTGGATTATTATATTTTATTTGTATAATAATAATAAATAAGAAATTTCAAATTTTAAATAAAGTTCCACCTAAAAATGATTCAGTCGGATGTCTTATACTAAAATTTAAATTTTCATTAACTTTATTCGAAAGATTAAATTGGATCAAAAAAGAGTTTCAATCATAATTGCTAACCAAATCTTTTTTTTTTAAAAAAAGATCACAAATAATATTTTAGGCTATTAAAAATCAAAATTAACTTTTAAAATTTTTTTTTTGATCGCTTAATCCCTATAAATTTATATTTCACATGAATCTTGACATTTCTACTATTCTATTAAGCAACCGATATTAATCATATAACAATCAAGGCATTAGAAAATTCACAAACAAACATGTCATATTTTTTAGTAAATAAAAGTGGTCATATGTATAAATATCACAGTCCTGTTTCATAATTCACCAGAAAGATGAATTTATGAAACCGTACGCTCCACTTAAATAAGCTATATGCATCTCAGATAGCTTCTGAGCTGATCTGTAGACAACTTCACTTGCGACGATTACGAAAGCAACGGAGAGGAATAGCGGCAGCGGCGGCGGCGGCGGTTACTACAGCAAAATGGACAGCAACGGCTTCCACGACGGCAACAGCTAGCAATAAGTATGAGTTTCGCAGCAGTAGCCCAGATCAACAGCCGAGATTTCGAAAACAGAGCACCACAAGGCTCTCAACCCTCCCTTTTCTTTTCTGGTCTTTCGGAGCTCTCTCTTTTTCACTTTCTCACTTCGCTTGCTGGTCTCTACCTCTCTCCCTTCTTGCTCATTAAAGGGCACTTAAATAGACTCGTGCAGAGGGAAATTTGGAAGGAAAAATTTGTTACAGAAAGGAATACAGCGATTGTGGAAGGCGTAAATTTGTTGGAGTAACGAATCAAGAGATTTGTTATAGGGCTAGAAGTTGGTTGAAGGAAAATGCCGAGTTTTTAGAGTAACAAATTGGAAGATTCAGTAAGGAGCGTGATAGAGAGAGCGTACTGGACGGA